>JABUQX010076583.1:0-82500 GCA_015478945.1 Trachelipus rathkii | reverse complement strand
ATCACAATTTCAAAAAATAATTTCCATGAATTAAATTTAATACGAAGAAAATTTTGAGCATAGAACAACAGAAAAATAATAAAATCCCGACAGGAAAACGAAAGATCGGATTTTTAACATACGGAATCTTGCTTTCATTATATGACCACAAATTTTCAGCAAGTTCTTCCGTTGTTAAACTAATTGGAATATAAAGAGACACCCCAAATAAAGCCTAAAATATCCTTCCTCATAATAATTTTGATTTTTATTAAGTATTCAAAGTGCGTTTTCCTCAAAGCATTTCTCTCTCTCTTTTAAACACAGTTTGTTGTGCAACTTAGTGTTTTAAGGAAGCGTCAGAGCTGAACATGGAAATCCAATAATTGCTCCAGGGATAAATTTGGGATATGTACTGGCGATCTTTGTCTTTATACTAGTAAAATAAGTAGTAAATTGGGAGGGGGTATCTCTAACTCTTGATTAAATACAATGAGTTGCAAAGGATAATACAGGAATTATATATATATATATATATAATATTTATAGTATTATTATATATATTTATATATATACTATATATATAATATATATATATATATTAAATACTTTGTCGCCCCTCTCACTCCTACGAGAAACTGGCTACCTCGAGATTTTATACAGCCAAAGCAGGTCGAGCCCAGAGATCCGATAAAAATAAACGTAATGAAGTTGTGTCTGATGTCCGTCAAGGCATGACAGTCTAGCAAAAAATGTATTGTGTAGTCGTTAGTCTGGCAAAAACATATATATCAGCGGAAGGAAGGGTACTCTATTGATTCAAAATTTGTACTTTTTGAAGGAAGAGATGGTGCCGAGAGCTGAGATGGGACAGGATTACGCGGGTTTAACAGTCCAATGCTCGTTCCTAGGGGATATTTTATTTTAATATGTTGAGATAGTTCTTAGCATTTATTGTGTATGAATGTGTTTTGTAATGATAGTATCTGGTTGTGAGGGGGGGTAGAGTGTTGGCATGGTTAGAATAGTATAATCCTGGTGTAAATTTTTTCTTTCTAGGTGTGGAGGTAAATTATAATGTTTGATGCAGGGAATGGTCTACTGCAGTGGTTTTCAAACTGGGTTGCGCGCACCCCTTGGGGTGGGCCTCGAAATACCAGGGGGTCCGCGACAAGCGTGAAGAAAAACCTTAAATTTTACTTTTTAGTTATTATATATATAGGCTATATATAGGCTATATATATATAATATATATATAAAATAGGTTATATACTAGTAATACTTTATATGATTACGTATTCTATCTAGAGTTCTTTAGTAGTTTATTTTTGGGTTCTTTTGTGACGGTTAGTCGTTTGTTCTAGGTGAGAGGTTTAACCTATTATTGGGGTACTGATTATCGGCGGTTCACGTTAGTAGGTATAGTCTATAGGGTGTGTGAGTTATGATTATGGTATCGTATATAATATATAGCTATATATATGTATATATATAATATAATATATATATACTATACACTATATATCATATACTATATACTATATATATATATAATATCATAATATTATAAACTATATAGCTATATATTAATATATATATGCTAATATTATATATATATATATATATATATATATATTGTAAAAGGATAGAGGTGCATGGAACCTATTTTTTATTCTTGGGGGGTGCGCTAATAAAAAAAAGAGTGGGAACCACTGGTCTATTAAGAGTGATTTACTGTAAAACTAAAAAACTAACATCCTATCATTTCGTGAAGGGCTTTTAAAAGGAGAATTTTTGTTTCAGTTAATAGATGATGGGCGGGTATGGAGGAAAGGCAGCTTGTCATTATCATGAGAGATTTATTTTGTATGATTTCTAATTTCTTAATATTGGATTGTGGTACTGTGGAAGCCCAGACAGGTGATGCATAATTAAGTAAGGGGTTAGATGTGTAGATGTGTAGATGTGTAGATGTGTAGATGTGTAGATGTGTAGATGTGTAGATGTATTGTCTGTAAACGATTGTGAGAGTTGCTTTATGTTGACCAAAGTTTATTCCAGTTTGTGTTTTCAGGGCATTTAATATATGTGTGGCTCTTGAAGTGATGTTGTTGATTTAGGGGTGAGAGTTATATGAGTATCAAAGGTCAAACCTAGGATGGTGGGTTGTTTTCTGAGAGAGAGTCTATTGCTTGATAGGAATATTGCTGGGTGAATATTAGATTCTCTTCTGTCTGGGGTGAGTAAGGTAATAGTGGATTTTTGAATGTGATTCAGTCATTCTCTTAGTTGTAGTTGTTTGCCATTGTTAAAGATGGTTTATATATTGTTACAGTTCTCTGCATGCTATATTTATAAAAAGGACTTTGAGCTGGGATTGCTAGATCATCAGCATAACTATTAATTTTTATGGAAGGGGAAGTGGGACGAGAGAAAGGTCATGCATAGAAAGGTTAAAGAATGTAGGTGAAAGAATGGCTCCCTGGGGGACTCTATTAAATAATTTGTATAAAGGGAGGAGTGGTGACTTTTGATTACTCTAACTGTGCGACCGCCGACAGGAAAGGAATTTGCTACTATTTTCTATATTTGATTGTTATGTTTATGTTTAAGAGTATGTCTATTAGGATGTGACGGGGGAGTGTATCAAATGCCTTGTTGGTGTCTATTTCCACAAGGAGAGTACGTTGTGGAGGAATTTGATTGAAGTCCGTGAGAATGTGGCTATATCAGTTAGGAGTGTGGTAGTAGAGTATTTTTGTCGATAACCATGGTGTGGGTCTGATACAGAGATAAGGGAAAGAAATTCTATGGAGGATTACCTTGGATATTGTAGAAAGCAATGTTATATGTCTGTTTGAAGCTGGGTTATTAAGTGTTTTTGTTTAGATTAAACATTGGTATTATACATGTATGTTTTTAATGAGGTGGTTGAATGTTGGTTTGCCATGCAACGTTAAATATTCGTGTTAGGGCTGTGATAGCTTTGGTTCATATTTATCTTTCTACTTGACATAATCTTCCACACTACTATAATATCTTCGAAACACACAACTAAAATATTCGTTTGTCCTTAATATTCTTGGTGTTTCTTTTCTTGTATTCTCTCTCTCTCTCTCTCTCTCCTCTCTCTCTCTCTCTCGTCTCTCTCTCTCTCCTCTCTCTCCTTTCTCTCCTCTCTCTCTCTCTCTCCTCTCTCTCTCGTCTCTCTTCCTCTCTCTCTCTCTCTCCTCTCTCTCTCTCCTCTCTCTCTCTCTCTCTGCCAGTCTCTTTCAACACCGTCGAATTATTGCGTCAGCTCTCTTTATATCTATCCTCATTATAACCTACACTGTCCTTCTGAATTTTCTATTCGCATACCTCCTCCCAATTGAAAAGAGATCGTGACGCACGCTTTTTATATAAAGGTCTCATCAATTCCCTTGTCCAACTTTGATACCCAGACTTTAACGCGCTAAGCCTCAATCTGCAGTCTCATTCCAACAAATAAAGTCTGAACAGCTCTCTTTATTACCCACAACCTTATTGCCTTACACACCTTCAAAATACAGTGTTCGGGGCATGTCAGCCTTAAATCGAATCTGCTTCGAGAACTCTCCCCAGCTCTGATGGAATTTGGTAAGACTTTTTGCCTTTGTCCACTAAGAGAAAATCATATATACTATATATATATATATACTATATATATATATATATATTGTATATAATATATATATCTTACGTATATACTACAAAAGATCATATTTATATATATACTATATATATATATATATATCATAATTATATATCATATATATATATATATAATGTATACCGTATATGTATTACAGGTTACCATCACTCACGGGCAGAACCCTATTCAAGGATGGGGCAGAAAAACTAGAGGGATAAGAACCTCTCTAGCCTAAGCCTAATGCAAATCTCTCAGGTGAGCGTAGACGAGGAAGATTTTAAAAACAACATGAAAAAACATATGATGATAAGGAGTTCCACAGAAAAGAGGTGGCTGGAGAAAAGGAGGCACCACAACGAGCAAGGCTGAGGTTCTCAATATTCATACAAAATTCATACGCGAAAAGAGCACCCTAGTGCTACACGGATGGCGCAGGGGCGATGGAATGCGCTAGGTCAACTCCCTCAAGCACCTACCGTTGAAGAACCTGTAGAAAAGAGATCGTACGCCAACGTCAGGTCTCAGAAATAGAGAGTGAAGGGAGTTTGAAAGTAAAGGACAGTTTATGAGTCTTTTAGCCTTGGACTCGACCCTATACTAATAGAGAGTGGATTCAGAGCCCCCACAAACGTGAGAACAGTACTTCATACAACCGGATAAGACCCTTATATAACTGAAGTAACTGTTCAGAAGAAAAAAATTCCAGCAACCTGAACAGAACTCTCAACATCTTATGGGTCACGCTAGCAACCGTTGGTATATGGGATTTCCAAGACAATTTGTTGTTTATGTTCAGATCAAGAATGTTTATGTTATTAACAGGTGGGACGTTTGAGCCGTCGAAAGAGATATGAAAGCTGGGAGGTGGTTTTGAGAGGGAGATGTGAAGAGGTTGAGTTTCTAAAAAGTTAAATTTCACAAGTTTGAGGCTGCCCCAATGAGAAATTCCATCCACATCGGCAGGAAAAGGATCGGAAAGCTGAACGAGAAGTAAGTCTAGATTCAAAAGAGGGAGCAGATTCAAAATGAGTGGAAGAATGGAGAGTTGAGTCTTCGACATAAGTGTGAACATAGTTAGAATTACAATAGAATAGAATGTTGATTAAAAGTAAGAATAAAGTAGGGGATAGAACAGGACCTTAAGGAACACCACAATTGATAGAAAATGAGGAAGAGGTAGCTTTACCAGCAAGCGCCGATATAGAACGATCTGAAAGAAAGCTAGACTTGAGTGAGCAAAGAGAAGGAGGAAACCCAAAGGAAGGGATTTTGGAGGGTAGTGATGAGTGCAATACCCGATCAAAGGCTTTCTATATGTCAAGAGCTACCACACAGGTCTTTAAGGGCAGAAAACCATAAATCAATGAGATAGGATAGTATGTCGCCAGTTGACCTCGAACGTCGAAAGCCATACTGGTGATCTGTAAGAAGAGAATGAGATTCCAGATGATCCAGCAAACGAGAATTGAGGAGAGTTTCAAAGATTTTAGATAAAATACAAGTGTGAACTATAGAACGATAATTAGAAGGTTCAGAGCGGAAATCCATCTTCGGGATCGGGCTGAACATATGCCCGCTTTCAACACTGAGGGAAAGTATTATACTTAAGATACAGAGAGTAGAGTTAAACAAGTACAGGCGCCAACTCGGAAGCACAATCCCTCAGAACACGAGAAGGATGCCGTTCGGGACACTAGCCTTCCTAACGTTCATAGATTCCAGGATCTTATGCACCTGATCATTTGTAATCACAGGCGGAGCCATGAGACACTGAGAGGAGAAGGAGTAGAAGGGGGGGGGGTGAAATTAGATGAAAAGAGGAGGCCGAAGAGATTAGTCTTTTCAGAAGGAGTATTAGATACAGATCGGTTAGAGCGAATAAGAGGAGGAAAGGCAGATTTGCAGAAGTTATTAAAGATATTTTTGGCAAGGGGCCAGAAATTTTTATCAGTAGGAGATCCCGAAAGGTCAGTGCACCTCCTTTTGGTGAAAACACGCCTAACCTCACGAAAAATATCCCTGCAACGATTTCGAGTTGAACGAAAATTAGCAAGAGTAACAGGAGAAGGAGAGTTTTTTTCATTTCCGATTAGTGTTGTCTCTATCCTGAAGAGCACGAGAGCAGGTGCCATCAAACCAAGGATTATGAGGAGAAAAAGATTTAGTCGAAGATGGAATGAACTTGCTCATTCCCTCGAAGATTAAGGCTCCTACTTTTTTCAGCGGTCAAATAAGCATCATCTGAGTCAAAACAGGATTCATACCAAGGGTAGGCAGCAAAGAAGCGTGCAATGCCTCCCAACTACCCCGATTAAAGAGCCAGAAAGTATGTTTAGGGCAAGGTGGAGCTGCTGGAGAGAAAGTGTTATAATTAAGAGCTACAAGATTGTGGTCAGAGTTACCGATAGGAGGGAAAATTGTGTATTTGTAGCGAGAAGGAGAAGTGGTGAAGCATAAATCAAGAGTGTTTAAGAATTGGTTAGGACGATCTGGGATGTGTGTAGGTTCTTTAATCAACTGTTCCAGATCGTTGAGAATACTGAATGTTTTGGCCTCCTTCCCACCTGTATCAGTATGAGAGGAGCCCAACCACTCAGTGTGGTGCTTTTGGCAGAGGACCTCAGCATTTGGATGAGAAAAAGTAACAGTCTCGTGAGAGGTAGCAAGACATTTAAAAAGAGCCGGGAAATCTGTTCCATTAGGAGAGCAGTGTAGATATATATATATATATATATATATATATATATATATATATATATATATATATATATATATATATATATATATATATATAAATATATATATATATATATATATATATATATATATATATATATATATATATATATATATATTCGACTCTAGATTATTTTATGTCTATCTCCCTTCATCTTTGTGTCATATACCGAATCCTTCCTCTTTGATAAAGAAATATCTCTGATCTTCCTGATCAACCAGATTTTTTCTGAAGGCAAAGGTTTAGACCGATTTCACACCACCACAAATGGTCTTCCACATCAATAAACTTTTTATAACTGTATTGTTTCTCCTAACCAACCCATTCTCTTCATTCATCATTACCATACGTGGATGTTCAGGGATGATAAAACAACAACAAATATGGATTAAAGATATAATTCCACCCTTTTACACCAAACACACACACACATAGACCCTCATACGTAAGCTTTCTCTTTCTCTCTCTCAGACACACACACACACACACCTACACACATATATAATATATATATATATATATATATATATATATATATATATATATATATATATATATATACATATATATATATATTTATAGATATATAGTTATGTGTATATATATATATATATATATATATATATATATATATATATATATATATATATATATATATATATATATATATATATATATATATATATATATATATATATATATATATATATATATATATATATATATATATATATATGTATATATATATATATATATATATATATATATATATATATATATATATATTATATATATATATATATATATATATATATATATATATATATATATATATATATATATATATATATATATATATATATATTTATATATATATATAGAGAGAGAGAGAGAGAGTGTATATGTATAGAGAGAGAGAGAGAGAGAGATCGTGATGGGTAATGGTGATAGCTCTATTATATAGTTCAGATAATATAAAGATAACCCTTTAATGTATTTCTGTTTTTTTTTCACTCACCATATTTGCAAATTGGAATGTTAATTATACTATTTTTCGAGCAGTTTTTTTCCCATTATTATTAGAATTTAATTTTGGTATTTTGTTTTTACCGAAAATTTGCAAGATAGATTTATTGAATTATATATATATATATATATATATATATATATATATATATATATGGGTGTATATATATATATATATATATATATATATATATATATATATATATATATATATATATATATATATATATATATATATATATATATATATATATATATTATATATATATATATATATATATATATATATATATATATATATATATATATATATATATATATAGGGGTCCTTAAAATAAGTTCTTTGATGTGGATTTTTTTTTATTTCTTCTTGTATGCATCTATATGGATTGGATAATGATTTAAAAGTTATAAAACAAATGATTTATTCAATGAATAAGTAATTAAAGTTGCCCGACAGTTGAGATAATCTTTTTCTTTATAAGTAGGATGAGCAGTCACGGTATTTTCCTGAATTTGACTATCTTTTTGAATTCTACTTAATTGATGTTTGAGAGTTCTGGGAGAGAGTACTTCTTATTTCTTCTGGTGCCTTTGATTTTGTATCTGACTGAGTATATTAATGAAAAGTGGCTTTATATACAATATTTGATGTACTTATGCAAAAAATTTTCTTTTGCTCAATAGCCACATTTTAACATAAGTTTAAACATAAAAACAAAATAAATTTTTTTTTGCGAATAGTTACAATTGAGGGTACTATATATATATATATATATATATATATATATATATATATATATATATATATATATATATATATATATATATATATATATATATATATATATATATATAGTCTATATATATATATATATATCTATATATATATATATATATATATATATATATATATATATATATATCACAGTGAATTGTTGCGGTATTGCCTTTGCGTTGGTAGCGGATTATTTGTTTTACTTCACTTACCTGCAATCGTTAACGCGAGTTTAAAATGGCGGATCTAGAGTGTTAATAGCATCTTCTAGCAACCATGAACAAAGCAGCCATCTTGACTTACTGTTAACAAGGACTAGAAAATATACATTATTTTTATAAAGATTATCAAATTTCAAAATATGAAATGTGATCTTTTCTTGAAAGTATTTTATTTCAAAATTTCCTAACAGGGCTATAAAGAAGAAGAAGAAGAAGAAGAAGAAGAAGATCATATAGCTCTTATACACATTTTTCTTAAATAACATTTATTTCTTTACAATTTGCAAAGAATTTTCATTTAATATAAATTTCTTATTTAATTTAATATCACCTTGTTATGGAAAATATAACTAAACAAAATGAAAACCATGACACGAACTAACTTCAATATCCTCCTCTTCACGTGAAACATACCGGAACTTTGCGAACCTTTTCATATATATATATATATATATATATATATATATATATATATATATATATATATATATATATATATATATATATATATATATATATATATATATATATATATATATATATATATATATATATATATATATATATATATATATATATATATATATATATATATATATATATATATATATATATATATATATATTATAGAGTATAGATATATATATATATATATATATATATATATATATATATATATATATATATATATATATAGAGGTGGGCACGATCCGTTACTCCGTTACTCCGTTACTAACGGAACTAGTTTTTTCAGTAACGGAGTAACGGACTCGTTACTTTTTCTTTCATGTAACGCTCCGAATAAGTTCCGTTATTTTTTTCTCCGTTACTTTTTAGTCCGTTACATTTTGTTCGACTTTCTTTGAATGTTGATAGCCAATTGACCACACCGATCAAAAAATCATTTAATATATATATATATATATATATATATATATATATATATATATATACGGTATATATATATATATATATATATATATATATATATATATATATATATATATATATATATATATATATATATATATATATATATATATATATATATATATATATATATATATATATATATATTGATAAAAAAAAAATAAATAATAAAAAAAGACTAACTCTTGGTTTTTTTAAATAAACCAAATAAACCAATGGTTTTTTTGGTTTTTATGGGTTTTTATGCTATTTTGATGGTTTTAATGTGGTTTTTATTGGTTTTAATAGATTTTAAAGGCAAAAATCACTACTGGAAACTGTTATACACATGTGCTAACACATATTTTAAAATTCCTTAATAAATTTCTTTAGATTCTTAAATTTCAAATTTTCTTGATAACTGTAAACTGGTATAAAATTATTATTATTTTTTGAGTTTTACATAAACTCATAAAGTAAAAAATAAGAGGGTATATTATAATATATAAACTCTATCTGAAAAAAAGGTTATAGCTACTTTATTATTTTAACCAAAAAAAAAAAAAAAAAAAAAACGCATAAAGAAAAGTTTATTCAAATTAACCTATAATGATATACTAATGAATTCTTATTTATATATATTTGAATAATAAATATATATATATATATATATATATATATATATATATATATATATATATATATATATATATATATATATATATATATATATATATATATATATATATATATATATATATATATATATATATATATATAGAGAGAGAGAGATATATAGAGAGAGAGAGAGAGAGAGAGAGAGAGAGAGAGAGAGAGAGAGAGATTCATCATTAAAAGTCGAAACTGAAATTATCATTAAGAATTTTATACAAAAAACTAATTTCCCTGCTTTAGCTGTTCCCAACCTATTTCTAATGTTGCTGTGCACAAGTCCAAAAGTTGAAAATACCCTTTCAACATTAGCAGTTGATGAAGTTGCTGACAATATGCTTATTATTTTATATATGACCTCATCTAATTTTTCTTTGAGAGATCTGTACCAAGATGAAGGAGTCACTGCTGACAACAGAGACTCATCAAATAGGTAACTTTTATGAAATGGAGGAGAATTTGCTCTTAATTTTATTCCATAAATTCCACTGCTTTTGAATACTCATCCTCTGGAAGTACTGTGGTCTGATATCTTGGGTTAAAAATATATGCCAATAAGTGAGCTTCTGTTACTGCCTGATGATACCTCCTTTTTACTTTTGTTATAAATCTTGTCTGTTGAGTGGTGGATTAAGCTGTTCTAGCTCCATATTCATATTTTTCCAAATATAAACATCATCACTTAGTTTACAGTCATTGCCTTCTAGCTTGGTTGATGCTGTGGCCACACACTCCACAAATGAGTTTTATTATAATCTTTTGAAATGTGGCATCGATGGGTAGAAAATGAAATCCTCAAGAGCTCGAAACAAGAATCATGTTTTAAACATGTTAAATTTACAAATATATATATATATAAAAAAAAAGATATATATATATATATATATATATATATATATATATATATATATATATATATATATATATATATATATATATATATATATATATATATATATATATATATATATATATATATATATATATAATCATTCTCACAATAATATAAAATCAGCAGAAAATTTTTTATTGCCTTTCAGTTACTCTTCGATTGAAAAATTGAGAAAACCATATCAACATGCTAAAGAAAACCATTAATAAATACATTTTTTAATTATTTTATGCATGGTTTTTTTATGGTTTAAACCATTGGTTTTTTATGTGGTTTAAACCATGGTTTAAACCAATGGTTTAAACCAAATGGTTTAAACCATATATATATATATACAGTATATATATATATATATATATATATATATATATATATATATATATATATATATATATATATATATATATATATATATATATATATATATAATATATATATATATATATATATATATATATATATATATATATATATATATATATATATATATATATATATATATATATATATATATATATATATATATATATATATATATATATATATATATATATATATATATATATATATATATATATATATATATATATATATATAAGGGGAATGAATAAGGGGAATTTGCATAGAATAATGAATAGGGATGGTGCTTTCGTAACTGATGAGATGAATGTGACTAGAGTGTGGTGGGAACACTTCGAAAATCTGCATAACATTGGCAGTAATGAAGAGGTGATAGTGAATGTGTGTGGGTTTGATGGTGCAAGGAATAGGTATTTTGGGCATGAGGTCATTAGTAAGGAGGAGGTAATGTGTAGAGCGAGAAAGTTGAAGAATGGTAAATCTGCAGGTATAGATGAAATTACTGGTGAAATGATCAAGAACGGAGGCGAGATGGTGATTGATTGGATTTGGAAGTTGTGTAACAAAATGTTTATGGAGAGCATAGTTCCGAGGGATTGGAGGAGAGCAGTAATAGTACCCTTATATAAGGGTAAATGAGATAAGGGTAACTGTAGGAATTATAGGGAAATTAGTTTATTAAGTGTAGTAGGGAAGATATATACTTATATTTTGGTCGAAAGAATGCGTCGAGTGACTGAAGGACTGATTGTGAAGAACAAGGTGGCTTTAGAAGTGGTAGAGGATGTGTGGATCAAATCTTTACATTGAAAAAAATGATTGAGAAAATGAGGGAGTAGAAGAATAAATTGTATTTAGGTTTTTTTTATATTTGCAAACAGGCGTATGAAATGATTAATACGGAAGCTCTATGGCAGGTGTTATTGATATATGGTGTTGGTGGTAAGCTTCTGAATGGAATCAAAAGTATATATGACGATAGTAAAGCGTGTGTAAGAATATATGGAGTTGAAAGTGATTGTTTTAATATTAATAGCGGAGTGAGGCAGGGATGTGCTATGTCTTCTTGGTTATTCAATTTGTATATGGATGGGGTTATGAAAGAATTAGAGGTGGGATGGCAGGGGATGGTGTTAGAATCAGGGTTGTGGAGTCGTTTCAAAATTTTCCGACTCCGACTCCACCCTCTTCAAAATTACCGACTCCGGCTCCGTTACCGCTTCCGACTCCGACTTCGACTCCGACTCTCTTCAAAATTACCTACTCTCCGACTCCGACTTAGACTCCACAATCTCGGTTAGAATGATTGGAGAGTAGAGGATGCCCTACCTATTATATGCGGATGATTTAGTTTTGTGTGGCGAATCTGAGAGAGTTTGAGAGGATTGGTAGAGAGATTTGGCAGGGTGTGTAAAAGATGTTTGAAGGTAAACGTAGATAAGAGTAAGGTTATGGTTGTAAGTGAGGACAGTCCTCGGTGTGAAGTTATGTTAGATGATGAGCAGCTGGAACAAGTGTCTGGGTTTAAATATTTAGTATATATGTTGGATGAAAAGGGAACGGATGATGCAGAGTGTAGTAGGAAAGTTGTGAATGGCAGGAAGGTGGCTAGTGCAATTAAATCGTTGGTGGATGCAAAGGGACTAAGTCTTGAGTGCGCTAGGGTCTTACATGAGGGTATGTTTTTTAATAATAATGATAATGTTGAAAATTTAATATACACAAACCAATAAATTGCTTAAGATACCGTAATTAATGTCATATTGAAAAGCTAAAAGTAACGGAGTAACGGAGTAACGGCACTTCGTTACTTTTCCTTTCAAAGAAACGGAATAACGATAACGCAACTACTTTTTCCGAGTAACGGAGTAACGATAACGGAACTACTTTTTTGAGTAACGATGCCCACCTCTGTATATATATATATATATATATATATATATATATATATATATATATATATATATATATATATATATATATATATATATATATATATATATATATATATATTTATATATATATACTGGAACTTTGCGAACTCACATATATATATATATATATATATATATATATATATATATATATATAATATATATATATATATATATATATATATATATATATATATATATATATATATATATATATATATATATATATATATATATATATATATATACAGTATATATATATATATATATATATATATATATATATATATATATATATATATATATATATATATATATATATATATATATATATAAAATATATATATATATATATATATATATATATATATATATATATATTTATATATAGGATATATATATATATATATATATATATATATATATATATATATATATATATATATATATATATATATATATATATATATATATATATATATATATATATATATATATATATATATACAAAGGTGGGCACCGTTAATGAGAAAGTTAACGTCGTTAATTTTTAATCGTTAACAAAAAATATTAACGACGTTAATCATTAAAGCGTTTATCGGTAAAGAATGTAGCAGAAGGTAACGTTAATGGCTATTAAATTTATTTTGTAATAGTAGCAGTGGTGGTAGTAGGAGTAGTGGTATACTGTTGCAGTGGTAATAATAATAATAATAATAATAATAATAATAATAATAATAATAATAATAATAATAATAATAATAATAATAATAATAATAATAATAATAATAATAATAATAATAATACCAATAATAATAATAAAAATAATAATAATAATAATAATAATAATAATAATAATAATAATAATAAATAATAAAATAATAATAATAATAATAATAATAATAATAATAATAATAATAATAATAATAATAATAATAATAATAATAATAGCCTAGGTGTCAATATTTACATAAAAGTAGCAGTAAATACGTAAATTCCGGGTCTATGCCTCTTTCACGGCCTTTCTGTTTAACTCATTTAAGGCAAATATTGTAATTTATTCTAAAGATGTTTTTTTTTTTTTTTTTTTTTTTTTTTTCTCTCTGACCTTAATGCTAACAAGACATACGGTCCTTATGATATATTTCCTACGGGCCCTTATGGTATATTTCCGAAGGGTCCTTACGGTATATTTCCTAAGGGCATTATGGTATATTTCCTATGGGTCCTTATATTTCCTAAGGGTCCCTATATGTTATATTTCCTAATTTTCCTTATATAAGGTATATTTCCTAAGGGTCCTTATGGTATATTTCCTAAGGGTCCTTTTGATATATTTCCTAAGGGTATAAAATATTTTATTTTTTAAAGGTTGCACCCAGTCTTGATGCAGTATTTCATATATGACTATCAGATTCTTATTTCCTTATTGCAATAAGCCTGTAACCATGCGTTCTGAAAAAAAGGTAACAAATTTAAGACATAACTATCGTATTTATTTCTTTTTTTTTAGCTAAAATTTTCAGATGTATTGAAAACAAATTATTTTATTCTTATACTGATGCTTCAATAGAGAATGCTCAACCATTGATCTTTAACTTCTTTTTATATGTGGTCTTATGCCCTTCAGCAATTTAGTGAATTATATAAAATTGGACTACTCATATCGAAAGGTTTGGATGGAGACTTGCACAAATCTTTGATATATAAATAACTTATTCTGTTCGTATCATTTTCTCAATAATCTCGCATATTTCTTCCATATTGTTGTTCTGTAATGACTACTGAAAATGTTCATCGATTTTTCTGTAGCAGATAATTATTATTTTCTTAAAGAGCTTATCTTATTTCAATTTCTCTTCTTTAATTATAAGAAGTTCTATTTTGCACTACCGTTTGCAGATTTTCATATAAAAGAGCGTCAATTCCCAGCAGCAAGTTGGAGCTTCCATAGAGTTTTTTTTTTTTTTTTTTTTTTTTTTTTTTTTTTTAAAGCTCGCACCTCACGGGCATAGCCCTATTCTAGGAGGGTAACTTCTCCAGGTAATTCCCTACCTAGGATCCGGATAGGAGATCGAACCCGGGCCCTTGCCACTCTGTCGCTCTACCGACTGAGAAACGGTATCGGTTTTGAGACATTCTCAGTCCTACATTATATCTCTAATTGGGTCATAAACTTTGTTTAATATAATAATAAAATAATAATAATAATAATAATAATAATAATAATAATAATAATAATAATAAATTTTAATATAATAATAATAATAATAATAATAATAATAATAATAATAATAATAATAATAATAATAATAATAATAATAATAATAATAATAATAATAATAATAATAATAATAATAATAATAATAATAATAATAATAATAATAATAATAATAATAATAATAATAAAAATTCGAAACAATCTTCTACACAACTATGTCAACCTCTTTGCAAATTTTAACTAAAATTACTATTGCACTATTTTTTGTTTTTAGTTTTCTTTTTTTTTTTTTTTTTTTTTGTTATAAGAATCGTTATTTGTTCTCTTTCAAATAAAACCAATAAGTGATTAGGAGTTTTTAAAATCAATAGAACTCTTCTATACCATCCTATGGACCGTCAGATAAACCTTTGGATTCGTCCACAGAAGTTTTAACCATATATATATATATATATAATATATACATATACATAACTTTTTAAAAATAATATATAATAGAGTTTAATATATTATATATAATAGATATATTTATATATATCATAAGTTTATATAACTACTATATTGTATCCTAGCGATATATATATATATATATATATATATATATATTATTATTAGCTTACCATAATATATTATTATCTTTAATTGAAACTGTCATTTCATCATTAACTATAAAACTTCATAATCGAAAAAGCGCAATAGGACGAGGGTTTTACTGCCAGAGATTAATTTAACAAGATAGAAAGAAAAAAGATAAATGGGTAGGTAATAAGATTGAAAAAGGATAATAAGCATAGAAAGAACATAGTGATGTAATAAAATATTAATATATAGGAATTTATAAAAAAAAAACGTATATATATATGGTAATATAGTTTTGAAAGAAGAAAAATGTTTGACTGAACAAGAAGAGGGTGAAAATTAAAGTAGTAGTAGTAGTAGTAGTAGTAGTAGTAGTAGTAGTAGTAGTAGTAGCTATAGTAGTAGTTTATTAGTAGTAGTTGCTGTGAAGTTGGACGTAGTTAGTTGTAATAGCAAAAATCAAGGGGTAAAAGGTTTGCGGTTTTGGTTAGTTGTTGTTGTTGTTTTTGTTTTTGTGTTATTGCTCTAGATATAGTTGCTCTTGTTGATGTTGTTATTGTTGTTGTTGTTGTTGTTGTTGTTGTTGTTGTTGTTGTTGCAGTTGTTTTTATTGTGGTTGAAGCTGTCCGTTGTAGTTGTGTTCTTGTTGTAGTGCTGTTGTGGTTTAGTGTTGTTGTGAATTTTTGGTTGTTTTCAGCAGCCCAATTTGTTGGCTGCCTTTTTATGTTTATGTTCTATGTTATGTATGTTTATGTTGTATGTTGTATGTTGTTGTTGTTGTTGTTGTTGTTGTTGTTGTCGTTGTTGTTGCTGTTTTTGTTGTTATTTCTGTTATTTTTGTTGTTGTAAATGTGGTTTTCGTTGAGGTTTTTATATTTGATGTTGTTGTAGTTTGGTTGCTGCAGTTGTTATTGCTGCTATTATTGTTGTCGTCATTAATGGGCGGTTGCGGTTGTAGTTGTTGTTGTTGTTGTTTTAGCTGTTGTGGTTGAAGTAGTAGTAGTAGTCCGATTGTTGTAAATAATTTTGTATGTAGTTTGTTATTAAAATGTTGTTGTTGTTTGTTCCTGTGTGGGGGTGTAAAGAGTGTGACCGACAATGTTTGTGCCGCGCGCGGCCACCAGAACTGAAAGAAAAACTGCACAAAACCATGGTTGGGTGTCTTGGCAGTCGGTTATGGCCGGCGCGCGGGTTATCTCGATCTCTATATTCATATCAACACAAAAAAAATACGCGATGAACAAGGGGGGTTTTTTTTGAAGGTTTTGGGACCAGTTTCCGGACAGAAATCTGTCTAAGGCACCGGCTAACGGAGTAAGTGTTCTTTTGGGGGTTTTTATAAAATAACGACGGAATATTTGTGTCTGCCACAAAATGAGCCCGGTATGCCTTCCCGTGAGCCTTTTGGGCCTTTGTTGGGTGTATCAGTACACCACGGGGGGGCGGGACGATGGCTTAGAGAAGGATAAGAAGACGGGAGGAAGAACTATTTTTGGGGGGTTGCCGGTACTGGAGGAAGGGGAAGGGAAACGTATGTGGATCCTTTTGTAGTTGTTATTGCTGTGGTTATAGTTGTTGTTCTTGTTGTGGCTGCTATATTTGCTGTTGTATTTGCTGTTGTTGTTGTTGTTGCTGTTGTTTTTGTTGTTATTGTTGTTGTTGCTGTAGATGCTATTGTATTTGTTGTTGTTCTTCTTGTTGTTGATGAATTTTTGTCGTTGTTGTTTGATGCTTTTGTTATTTTTGTTGATGTTGCTATTTTTGTATTTGTTGTGATAGTTTTGTTGCTGTAGTTGTTATTGCCGCTATTATTGTCGTCGTCATTGTTGCTGTTGTTGTTATTGCTGTTGCGGTTGCAGTTGTTGTTGCGGTTGCAGTTGTTGTTGTTGCTGCTGATTTTGTGGTTTTTGTATTTGTTGTTGTTGTAGATGTTATTATAGTTGCTATTGCTGTTGTTGCTGTCGTCGTAATTGCTGTTGTTTTAGTTGTTGTTGTTGTTGTTTTTGTAATTTGCTTTTGTATTTGTTGTTGTTGTAGATTTGTTGTTGCAGTTATTATTGTCGTCGTAATTGCTGCTGTAGATGCTGTTGTTGTTGTGGTTGGAGAAGTAGTAGCAGTAGCAGCTGCAGAAATTTGGGGGATAAAAAGTGAGGGGAAGATGAGCAAAATAAGGGTTACGAAAAAAAAGGTGGAATCTAAAATAGGGTTGAAAATATTAAAGGAAGGTAAAAGCTGTTAGTATTAATTGGTTGATTGTATAGTAGTGAAGTAGTAGTAAGTGAGATAGTAGTGAAGAGTTAGTAGTAGTAGTAGTTAGTAAATAATTTCATTTTATACTTAAAATAAAATAGATTTTTACTTAAGAAATAGA
Organism: Trachelipus rathkii; assembly: GCA_015478945.1. NCBI lineage: Eukaryota > Metazoa > Arthropoda > Malacostraca > Isopoda > Trachelipodidae > Trachelipus > Trachelipus rathkii. The sequence goes on along the minus strand of JABUQX010076583.1, from coordinate 64,148 downwards.
TTTTAACAGATCAGTAATAAATTTTAGATTACAAATTTAATTAAAATAAAAGATGTTATATTAATTGGAAATATCATATATTAATTTAGAGAATAAAAAAAAAAAAAAAAAAAAAAAAAAAAACTATTTCTTAGGATACCAATACTATGTAATTTAATATATATCGAGGTAAAACATTTTTACTTACTATGCTTAAATAAAAAAATGTAGACAGTGTTGCAGTCCAGTGGGGAATTTGGCTATGCCATACCCAATTGGTCAAGGATGAATTGAAGATATAAAAATGTTTAGAATTTTATATTCCTTACTTTATATATATATTATTATTATTATTATTATTATTATTATTATTATCTATTATTATTATTATATTATTATTATATTATTATTATTATAACAGTATTATTTATTATTATCTAAGAATATTCTTCTTGTTTGGATAACTAGTTATTATTATTATTATTATTATTATTTGATTATTTGGAATTATTATTATTATTATTATTATTAGTAGTAGTTATAGCAACTTGACCGCTGCCCACCCTTTCGATATGAAGGAATAGAGTATAGGTCTGAAACTTGAATATAATCTATATATGGGATAAGGACGAATTCGTGTAATTTTCAATTCTGTAGGATGTATATAGAGGGTCACCCCCGAGAGTTAACCGCTACGCCCGCGTTTATACCTTTTGGCTTTCCAAACCCGAGATGAGTTAGGCCTAACGGCGCAATCATCCGAAGCCAGGTGTTCGATTGCGCAGGAGAGAGGAGTGAGCGAGCGCGGCCGTCGCGCGTGCGTGCACATACCACCCAATGTTATTATTATTATTTATTACGTCCGAAGATTCGATTTCGAAGGAAATCGAATCTGAGTCGAAAACGATCCCTGTAAGGGATCGTTTTTTTACGCACTCTGACTTTGGATTCCGCCGTGGTTTCTTCTTCCAATCCGGTTCTGAGTCGGATATATATCTTACATGGGTTAGATTAACGTTCGCTTTCAAAACTTGGTATATGGTTCTCATGAAGTGCATAACTTGACCCACGGAGTTTTGGTGCCGTAGGTCACCCCCTAAGGGGTTGCTGCCCCCTTAGCGCCAAGGCCAAATTCGTCTTGAAAACCCTGTTAGGCTTAACGTATCGGGCTAAAAATTTGGATGTAGTTATATGATGACGCCAATCTCGTCGGAGAGGAGATTACGTCCCTCTGCGTCCTCCCCGTAAGGGGACGCTGCCCCACAAACAAAAAAAAATTAAAAATGATCGTAAAAGACTGAAACTCGAGGAGCCAGAGTCGGAGACGAGTTGGAGTCGGATCGGAGACGGAGTCGGAGATGGATTCGGTTTCGGAGTCCAAGGACCCTGCCGGAGGAGGGTCCCCTTCCTGAAAAAAAGAAGAAGCAAGAAGAAGAAGAAGAAGGGAGTACGCAAGTGCAGTGAAAGGAAGAATGAGGAGAATTGCTGAAGAACTGCCGAGAAGGGTGCTGAAAACTTCAGGAAAAGTCTTACAGAAAACTTTACGTAGTTGTACGTCGGAGTGAATGAAATGATTGAAAACTACTTTGTATTTTGGCTTGAATTTCAACTGGTTGTCTGTAGATTTCGAAAAATAATGGTTTCAGAACCTCTAACGCAAATAAAAAAATACAATAAATAAATATGATAAATAAATAAAATTTTCTTATTCTTTTATGTTTATAACTTACAAATTTACGTTTTTACATACCCTAAAGCGATAAATCAGTAAATCGAGGAATGCCATCCAAGCCACCCGCCTTCCTAATCACCTCTTCTCTTGAGTTACCAGTGGAAGTCAGTAGAGTGAAACTAGGAATGACGGTCACATTTCGGGAGTAGAACCCAGTATCCGCAAGGCAAATTTACTGGCAGCATTTCTCTGGTATACACAAATCAACGAATATTATGCTGAAAGTAACAAAGTTTTCAAATTAATGAAGCTTACTAGAATCATTGAACTAAGAATATGATGTATAAGAGAGAGTCTTTTAAACTCATTTCTTAAATGAGAAAAAAACCGTCTCACATAAAGTTCTTGAAAGAATCAAAAATAGAGCAATAACTGAAAAACTGACCATAGGTATCCACAAATATGAACTATCACACGATGGTCATGCGCATTATCTCTAACATAACCAATGTTAGTTTTACACTGATCAATTGTGAATAATTTAACTAAATCGATACATTAACCTTGTGTAATTATCATATAGGACCGGTGAAAAGTATCTTGACGTAACAAAGTTTCCTTATTAATAAAGCTAACATGATGTAACATGAACTAAGAATTTTATAATATACAACGACCAAACCTGATCACATCTTAGGTAAGGAAGTAAACCAGCTAACATTAAACCAAGAGCCACCACTTTAACACCAGTAACTCGAACTCACAAGACTCACCAAAAAACACATTCCATTTCATGCTTTATCAAACATATTTCCAACATGACACATGACAATATTCAATTTACATTAACATAGTAATAATTAGACTCAAAAAATTAGCATAGACCGTACCTAACCCAGCATATACCTAGTAGGGTAAAGACATAACCAGAAGTAAAGTTTTTACTCTCTCTAAAGCTAAAGTCATAACAACATTACACTACTAACACCACAACACACACACCCACACACACACACACACCACACACACACAACACACACACACACTATTCATACAACCAAGACGAAAAAACAGCCATCATCATCAATGTAGTCAATAAAACTGAAACATTCTGAGGTATTTAGTAAAACAAGTTTTTCGTTTTTCTTATATACATTTATAATTTTCAGGTTGAAAAAGCGTAATTTAATACATAAAACACTATAATACATAAAAAATATAAGTTATTTTAATATAATTAATTTCATCTTGATCAGCGAACATAGGATTCAAGGTGGGTACGTTCTATATATCTCTCTAAAAGATTCTACCCTTTGAAGAATGTAATATAAATGTCTTCAGCAAACACTAAACCATTGTTTCGCATAGTCGGATTCAACAAGCACTCATTCTCTCATAAAGGAAAAGTAAAACTTCATCCAATGCTGATAGTTATTAAGAGCATTTCGTATACTGCATATATGGGAACCACATGCTTCGGTTGTAAATATCATAGATTACACCGTGAGCTAAATGTATTAAGTCCTCGATTATGTCAACATCGTTAAGATTCGATCTTAAGATTCATTTTTATTTTAAGCAATGCTGTAATATTTTCAGACGTTCGAACGCTGAAACCTATACATGTATGGTAGAAGGTCACACAATCGACGGGTTTCCAGTAGTTGCGTACAATCAAGGGTTTTAATATTGTCACACGACGAGAACACAACGTCTATTCTATAAGAACCACTTACGTTGTTCCTCAGGATTAGATATCACTAAGCGTTGATCTTTCGGATAAGAAACACTCACCTCTACCCACCTACAGCAACGATGTCGATTAATCTTGATGAATCCCTCGCGCAAAACGAATAAAGGTCTATTATTTGGACCTCTGGCAGGAAATACAGGCAACGTAACGACTGCCATTTTTGGTTTACGATTAAATATAAATGACACATCATTGGGAATAACGAAGGTCCTTGTGAAGATATCAACAACAGACGTGGAGATGCGGGAGAGTGGTTCTATACGACCTACCAGGTAGTACAGCGAAAAAATGTCCTAATGACGGAAATCGTATGCGTAACAACCCTTATAGGTAATGAGATTCTTCTTTCAGCCAATCGAGAAAGTAAACAAGAACTACAACGCACAAACGAACCCATATCAGTTCAAAAGGGTATATGTTCTCGCTAGACAACAACAACAACAAAATCAACCAACAAACAACAACAACCAACAAACAACAACAACAACAACAACCAACAAACCAGCAACAACAACAACAACCAACAACAACAACCACAACAACAAAGACAACAGACAAAATAAGTTTTATTGTAACCAACAACAACAACAACGAACATATAAACATAGTTCTACCAAAAATATTCATTAGTATGACCAACCACGGGAGATATATAGCTATAAACGTAGACATTGTTTTCACCCGCTTAATAAGCCTAAGACATAGCCTTGTACCCCAGAACTAAGCATCTACAACGATATACCGAATAACCAAAATCTAACACACCTTACACACGAATAAACAACTAACATCGTTAACAAAGTTCATACTTAACAGTTCAGTTAAAAAGTACTAGAAGCCTAGCTGTACCAGACGAAACTAAACCTATTCACACTTTTCAAGCATATCTCTAACATATTTCATTCGTTAATTTTACTATTTGGCAACACTTATTGATTTACGTAGACTTCGAGTATCATTCGGATAACATAGCAGCCAAAATACAGTTCCTTTATATACTAACCAGCGAATATAGGTAAACTACAATGTTTCCACAATAATAAAGCTAAAATATGGCATCATATGAACTAAGAAAATTAATGTACAACGACCAAACTAACATACCTCCTGTATAAACAGTTAACATTAACAAGTTCCACACTTAACCACCCTGTAAAGTAGAATAGCTATTTGCATAACAAAAAATCGCTAACACTGGTATTCATACTTTTTAATAAGTTTCTATATATTACTGGCCCCATGAATATATGCTTACGAAACAAAGTTTTAGCTTCAATAAGCTAACATGTTCCATAACCAGAAACTTTAGAAGAATTATAATGTTACACTTGCCAAACTCATAACAATTATCCTCACGCGGAATTATATAAGTCTCAGTTAACATCGCCTGAAAATTTCCCTATTATCAAAGGTAAAGTAGCTAGCAGGTCATTTCACAGAATACTCGAGTCATGTTCCCGCTTTCGAGCATAATATAGGCAGCAGATTAAAAGCCGTTTTACTAACAAATCCCCTTAACATTAGTGACCAAATCTAGTCAAAGATTGCCACCCCTTGAACTACCGATTGACACTATCTTCCATCAAAGTGTCCATCGTCTTCGTAGCATATAACATCATTTGACCCTTCATGAATAAACGTACTAGACAGTGTATCTCGACAAGTCTAGGGCAAAACCCTAAATACATTACCTCATAGACCCACACAAAAACTTTCTAACCTAAGGTACGTTTGAATGACACGAATCGGTCAAGTCTAACACACAGTAATTATTCTTAACAAAAACTATCCCTCAATTCTCGTGACCCAAATCAAGTTGCTAACATACCTAGCGTATTGAATAATTCGCTAACATCCTGAAACAATTCCCTACTTAGCAAAGGTAAAGGAGCTAACAGGTCATACAATACTCGACCAATGGTTCCCACTTTTCCAGCTTTCAGCAAACAAGGTTAAAGACGTATTAATCTAACAAATTCCCCCTTAAAAAAGTCAATCTATCAAAGATACATGCATCGGTTGAACTATGAATTGACCACTATCTTTCCAATCAAAGTGTCACTCGTTAGAGTATAAACATCATTGAGCTATTGAATAAGCTAAGACATATAGACAAAATTCTCGGGAAAACCTAACATTACTCAACACAAAATCTTAACATAGCCTCACGTTTCTAACATAATATCATTGCCAGTTAACACAGTAATATCGTACAAAACTTATATCATTTTCTCCAACAAATCAGTTGGTAATTTTCACAAAAACAATAAATTTTAACATAACGACCTTAATTTTCATCCGATAGGGACCAAGAGTATCTAAAAGCAACACGATCACCTCCCGAAGAGAAAAACCCAATGGGATGCACCCATTGAGGGTGTGGAATCCTGGGAGTGGATCCCACCCCCGCTGGAAGGGTGTAAGCGGGTTTAGGACCTCAGCTCGAAGGGGTGTAAGCGGGCTGTACCCCTCCTTCGGAGGGGGTTGCAGAAAATCACCCGCTATTCAGCCCTCCTTTAAAACTTACCGGTGCGTTGACAGTGTGAACTTTCTGTTAATGGTCAGACTGTACTATTTAGTGCGTAAGTTGTGTTAAGTTTGTCGTTGTACATATTTTCTTAGTTCATATGGATGCCTATGTTAGCTTTATTATTTTGAAAACTTTATTAATGTTAACCTATATTTCCAGCTGGTTAGTATATAAAAGAACTCGTTTTTTGCTATGTTTTTTTCCGAAATGATACTCGAGATGCTACGTTAATAAATTTGTAATGTAAAACTTAAGAAAATTAATATGTTAGAGTATGCTTGAAAAAAGTGTGATTAGGTTACGCTTTGTACGCTGAGGCTCATTGTAACTCCCTGCTGTTAAGAGGAGACTTTGTTAATGTTAGTTGTTCATTCGTATTTAAGTTTGTTAGGGCGTAAGATGTGTTAGATTTTGTTATTGAACAGTATATTCTTAGTTCTGGTTAGCCTATGTTAGCTTTATTAACGTGAAAACAATGTTACGTTTGCAATATATTCGTTGTCTTCGTATTTTATAAAGAACTTATTTTTGTTATATGTTATTGTTGTTGTTGTTGTTGTTGTTGTTGTCTGTTGTGTTTTTTGTTGTTGTTTGTTGCTGTTTGTTGTTGTTGTTGTTGTTGTTGTTGTTGTGTTTGTCGTACGAGATATATACCCTTTTGAACTGATATGGTTCGTTGTGCGTTGTATCTGTTTACTTTCTTCTTGGATTTGGCTGAAAGAAAGTGATCGCTATCTTTACCTAGTTAAGGGCTTGAGCTTTACGCACTACCCGGCTTTCTCTCCTTCTTGAGTAGGACAAAGTTTTTTCGCGAGGAGGATTTTACATTTTTTACTGGCTGTACTTGGACGATTGACAATTCTCCACGTCGATCTACTCCACGGTGCCCTATGTTGTTGATATTCTTCCACATTGAGCTTCGTTAATCCCCCAACTTGAAACTGAGATTTATTGCATTTATTATTGATAATATTAAATCTAAAAACCCAAAAGTTCATTTTATAATGGTGCAGTCTGTCCTACGTGCTTGTGATATTTCTTGGCCAAAGGGTCAAAATAATAGACCTTTAGATTGTTGTCGCGCGGAGGATTCAGTCAAGAAAATTAAATCGACATCGGTTCGCTGTTATGGTAAGAAGGAATAAAAGTGTTTTCTGTCTTATTCCGATAAAAGATACAATAAGCGCTTTGCTGAAATAAATAAACTGCTGTATTTTTTATGTATTTCGTAGTAAAAAGGGACAAAAACTAGTGTCTAATGAATAGAACGTTGTGTTCTCGTCGAAGAAGTATGTAAACAAATATTGTGACAGATAATTAAAACCCTTGATGTTTAATCGTTATTGTTACTTGTTATATACCCGTCGATTTTTTGTGCTGATTCCTTTTTCTTACCATTACACTGTATTAGGTCTCTATGCTCGTTTCGAACGGTCTGAAAAATATACCAGCATTGCTCTAAAATAAAAAATGATCTGCAAGTTCAACATCGCATCTTAACCGACTTGGTTGACATACTCGATGACTTAAACATTAGCATTCACCGTGTATCTCATGAATATTTTACACCTGAAGGCATGTGGTTTTTCCCATATAATGCAGTATACAGAATTGCCCTAATAACTATACTATCAGCTTGGATGAGTATACTTCTCTCTTGTATGACGAGATATGCAGTGCAGGTTGAATCCGGAAATACATATATGTTCGTGTGGAAATACCTGGTTTAAGTAGTTGCTGACGACACTTAATACTTACATCTTTTCCACATGTCGTATTGAATTTCTTAGAGAGTATATAATGGATCTTGTACCCTAGAAACATTGAATACCTTATGTTATCGTATTCGTTAAAATGAATTAATATATTTAAAATATACATTTACTTATTAATTTATGTAATAAAAATTAAGCATATGTTTTATGTATTTATTTAAATGCACTTTTTCAATGAAAATTATATGATTGATTCAAATCGAGATTGATGATTTTACTTCCACTTCGTTTTTATGTTGCGTTTATTGACCTGCAAAAGGCTTTTGTTTTTCTGGTCTGTGATTGTTGTGGTGTGTGTGTGTGTGTGTGTTGTGTGTGTTGTGTGATGTGTTAAGTAGTTAATGTTCATTTCATAGCTCTCTCCTTTTCGAGTGAGTAAAAACTTTACTCTGTTTGTCCTTTACCCATTAGGTATATGTGGGATTTAAGGTATCCGTCTAGCTAAATTTTGATTAAATTATTACGATAGGTAGATGTTAATGTAAAAATTAACCTTTTGTCATGTTGGAGATATGTTTGATAAAGCGGCTGAGATGGAATGTTGTTTTTGTTTGCGTTGAGTCTTGTTAGTTACCTCTATAACATTTTCTTGAGTGATTTAAGTGTGGATCTTTGTTAAATGTTATTATGTCTGTTTGATTCTTACTACATGATGGTAGGTTTGTCGTTTTTTTATATTATCAATATTATTTGTTGTTACATCAAGGTTAGCTTCACTTATTATTATAGGGTAATACACGTTAATGTACTGTTTGATCAACTAGTATGACAAAACTTACGCGTTATGAAACTAATTACCGATTGTAATATTTTAGTTAAATATATTACATGGTTGTGTAACATAACATTTTATTGTTATATGGTAGTAATAATGCATCACAAAGAGTGTGGAAATAACTGTTATCTTTTATTGAGAACAATGCTTATGTTAGTTACTTTATTGCTGTTAGGTGTGAGAAACTTTGTTAATGTTGACCTTGAGTTATATCATGATTTTAAATGAAGACGTTATGTTTTCGTTCGTTGGACATTATTTTCTTAGTTCAGATTGTATGCTAGTTCAGTATAGACTATTATTAATAGTATTGAAACTTGTTAACTAGTCTCAAGCATTAATATTGTATTACTGATCTTTTTAGTATTAAATGAATCTATTGATTTTATGTTATTGTTTTATACCCAAAATTTTCATACCGCGAATAATGTGACCTTTTAATCAATATTAGTATTACAATATTTATCACAGTAATGGTCAGGATGGAGGTGTTATAGTGAGATAGGTAGGAGCTGTATAGTAATTGATGGCATTTGATAATTTAGTGAATTTTATGCTTATAGGGTATGTAAAAACTCAGTAAATTTGTAAGTATAATACATAAAAAGATATAAGAAATTTATATTTATTTATTTATTTTAATTTATATATTTATTTTTTTCTAGATGTAGGTTTCAGGTTTTACATTATTTTTCGTAAAATATACAGGATAGATTTAACAATATATATAAAGTACACCAATACAATTGTATGTTTATATACTATCTTGTGATTTATTAACTTACTCGGCACCTCACCTTTCTTAATAATTACCGGTGCAAACTGGTACTTACATGTCTTTGCCCCTACCTTTACACTCATTCCTCTTCCAATACTTTTCCTCCTCGCATTCTTAAATTACAGTCACTGTAAATGTTTTGCCCATTCCATTGTCAGCTTATCTTGGTCTGTTTTACTCAGAGGACCCTCCCGGCTAGAGGGTCCGTATCATGGAATCCGAACCGAACCTACTCCGTGAACTATCTACGGTCTTCCTCGACAAATCCGACCCAACCCGTCTCCTCCAGCTCATTTCTTTTACCGTGAATAGTTTCAGTCTTCTTTATATACGTATCATTTTTAATTTTTTTTTTGTGGTTTAGGCAGCGTCCCCCTTACGGTATATATAGGTGAGCTGTGATCAGTAGGACGTAATTCTCCTCTCCTCGACGAGTAATTGCGTCATCATATATAATATCAACTATATCTCCTTTTTAGCTCAATACGTTAAGCCTAACAGTGGTATTTCAGGATCAGAATTTGAACTATACTGGTGCTAATGGAGTGATATATAGGGCAGCACCCCTTTAGGTATGGTGACCTACTTGTCACCAAAACTCGCTGAGGGATAATCAGGTTTACACCTTCATATAAACATATTATTATTACCTAAGTTTGTAAATAAGCTGAGTACGTTAACTCTTATATCCATGTAGATATGAGAATATACATCTGTGAACTTCTAGAAACCGGTTTTGGCGGAAGATATAGACACCCCACGGGGCGGAATCCAAATTACAGATAGTTTAGGCGTGTAAAAATAAAGGTTAAAATATCTCACGCTCGATATCCTAGCTTTGGTTAGCGTTAAGTCGGAAATTCAGGGTATTAATTTCGAGGCTGTAAAAATGGATATAATAATAATAAAATTTATAATGAGTGTATAGTGTCAACGGCTCACAGGCGCTTACAAAATGTGTGAGAAGTCGTGCGCTTTATCCCTCAAAACATTACTCACATCTTCTCTCTCAATGCGCATCGAAACACCTTGGCTCGAAATTAAAACCGTTAAGCCATATATTAAATGGCCTAAAACTATTTTGACATATTTCTGCTGGCGCGTATGTGTTGGAGATAGCCCACACCAGAACTAAGGGTATAAACCGCGGGTGATAAATTAGCGTCGCCGGCTACGTTACTCTTAGGGTGATGATGACCTCCCCCTAATCATGAGATATATATACATCCTACCAGACTTGAAAATATACATCGGTATATCGTCTCATTATATATTATCACTCAATATATAGATTATATTCAATTATTCAGGACGTAGCTTCATTATATCCCTTCATATCGAAAAAGTAGGTTAGGCAGCGGTTCAAATAATACTGTCCTATTTTATCTACAACGATTTAAATATCGAATGTAATTATGTTAATATATTTTCTTTCAAACTATTAGTTACATTTGTTTGTTATAAATGCCAACCCAGAAACTGAAAAACATGATTTAAAGATCGATTAAGGGGTAATCGATCACGATATATCGATTGGAATCATCAAAAATGATCTACCGATCATTTAAAACCTGCTAGGAACTAAAAAAGCCATCCTTTAAGGGCTACAACCATCAAAAACGGTCTTCCCAGACCAAATTAAATTCTCCCTATATATATAATATAATCAGGTCTCATTCCGGACCCCTTTAAAACCCTAGGGATCTTGGAGCCGGCTTATGCCACTTTACAAATAATCATTTTTTATAAGAAATGTGTGCAGACATTTCCTAAGGTCGACCGATGTCGGCCCGAACTATTGCCTGGACCTGGGGAAATTCCAGTAAAGACCGTGTGGTCCAAAACTGGTATTCGTGCCTAAGTCTTATATGGCTCTGTCGCCTGTGCAGGGGTATATCTTGCTATTTTGGGGATCACAAATTCCCCAAAATCCGTCCAGGAGTTGGGGGTCTTTGAACCTGATATGGACCCAGATGCTAAAAAAAAAGAGCTTAAAATGCTAAAAAGTGCCAAACAATGCCTAAAAAGGTAAAAAATTAACGGATTAGGTTTGCCAAGATTTAAGCGATAAATCTTGCGCAAAAAACGTTAATACATATAGCAGCACATAGACGTTCCAGTGATCCACTAATATAGAGGTTACAGACACTTTAACGCCAATGGCCGTGACACATTATCATGTTCTCGGTCACAAAAATGAAAGTACCAAAAATGAGACCAAAATTAAACGGATTTTTAGGGTGCCCAGATTTAACGATTAAACTGATTTCGTTAGTTTTCCCCGTCCCAAGTTTCCACTCCTATATTACTATTATTATGTATTATTCATTATTATTATTTATTATTATTAATTCATTATTATTTATTATTATTATTATTATTATTATTATTGTTGTGGTTGTTGGTTTGTTATCCAGTGATTAACCTATTATATGAGTGTTACGGTCTTAATATTATATATATTGCAAATAACTACTAATTATTTTTAGGTATTATGTCTATATTAATATATATTATTTAACACTATTAATTTTATTATAAAGTGTATATTAATTAATTCTTGGGAATATTATATCTTATATAATTATAATTTATTTAGTTTAATATATTATATATATATCTCTACTGTATATTATTTATTTAGTTATTATTAACTAATTATTCTTATCCACTTGTGGTCCATTTTACATCTATTCACTCTTCATAATTTGATTCCTATTTATTTGATTCTATGATGCGTATTTTATCTTCTTCCAAGTGGTATATATTATTTCTTATAGTCTTACTGAAGTTACCGACTTGTTCATTGAATAAGTTTGAAAATCTTCAGTAGGCCATATTATGTTTATTAGTGTCCAATTATTTTAAATTTTGACTTAATATATTATGTTTATATTAAACTTATATTATAATTAAATATTACAAGTTTATTTATTAATTATTATTATTAATTGATTGTATCGTTTCTGATTGTTGTTTGTTGTTTAGTTGTTGTTGTTATTGTTATGTTGCTGTTGATGATGATGATTGTATGTTGTTGTTGTATAGTGTTGTATGTTGTTGTATGTTTGTGTATATTGTAATTGTTTGTTGTTGTGTTGTTGTTGTTTATTGTTGTTGTTATTTTTATTAATTAATTATTATATAATTAATTATTATATTATTATAATATTTATTATTTAATATTAATTTAATTATATATATATTTAATATTAATATATTTAATTATTATTTAAATTATTGTTTATTTATAATTTAATTATATTTTTAAGTAAGGTAATTAAAAAATTTAAACTTTCATTAATATATAAAATATAGTTTAATATGATGTTTTCACATATATCAAGGGCTCTGAATATTATGTTTTAGTAATTGTAGAAATTCCTACATAGTTTATTGTACTCTAATCTTCTATAAGATTCTAAACGTCCAGTAATTTATGTGCCCTATTTAGTCGTTAAAAAAATGAAAATGACTTAATGATCTAAAATCCCAAATCTGATGTGATCAAATTATATGTGTCTAACTGGCTCTTTAAATAAGTTCTGTGTCTACTATGTTAGACCTTATGTCTGACTGGTTTGCGCTTTCTTTTTCTTTTTAGTCCGCCTTTTCTACATAGTTGGAATCTCGCGGGCGACTAGTGGGAGCGACTTAACATTGGACCGACACTATACGTAATTTTCTATATTTTGAGTAATAGTTTGTCGTCCTATTCTAGGCTTTTCATTTAGGTCGCTATGAGGTACGGCAACAACTTGGATTGGTGTATACGCACAAATCTGTCCCTACTGCTAAACTCAAAACCGAAACATAGATATTTGATGACCAAAAATATAATAGTTAAAATATCTGTATTATATAAATAACTGGATAGTTGTGAAAATCAAGAAGGTAGAAATATTCTTACCGACTATATTACACTTGCCAATGCTTCTTTGACAACTGTTTTCTTCTTATATTCGACTCACAACTCTCTACTCACAACTCTCGACTTCCGACTACTGACTCTCAAGTCCTACTTCGATTCATATCTGTAAATTAGCACTGTCTAATATTTATATCATTATAATTATATATTCAGTAATAAAAAATTATTTACTTTTGTAGAATTTATTTTGAATTATTTTAATTATTAAATATTTATAAATTTAATTATATTGTTAATTAATTATGTGTTACTAATAAGTAAATAAATTCTTATAAAACAATTAATCTATTTTAATTTGAGTATATATACTGTTTTTTTTTAGTATAGTATATTTTTTATTTTTTTTATATCTCTAAATCAACAAAAAGTGTGATTAAATTCTTTTCAAACTTAAACATTTATGTTACATTGAGTAACTTCAAATATCCTAGTTATATATATTATTACCCTCATATTGGTCGAACATCTAAATCTATAATTCATGTATTTCTGCGTGTTGAATACATACATGTGATCGAAGAGTCTGTCCTGCCGTATGTTACGCAAAAGGGGAAAGAGCCTCCGTGCTTCATTTGTAAACCGTAGCGGGGGTGCCACATTTAAATGAGATGATCTAAGATGATGTATTGTGGTGTGTGGGTTGTGTGTTGTGTGTTGTGTGTTGATGTGGATGTGTGGTGAGAGATGAAAGAGATAAGATGAATAGTAAGAGAGAGAGAGAGAGTTGAATAGAGATATATAGAGAATATGAAGAGGAATGAATGAGAGATAGAAGATATGAATAGAAGTGAGAGAGTATAGAGAAGAGGATAGATATAGAGATATAGGGATATATTTATATATATTATATAAAGTTATATATATATAGAATAGATAAAATAGATATTATAATATATATAGAGAGAGAGAATTAGACTTTACTTTACTTGATTCTGTAATGCCCGCTGTATTCTTATATATTATCTTTCCCTCAAGAAAAGGCTATCCGCCAATCCTCTGGATCCTTCCTCTTAGTTGAGCACCTTTGTAATCTCCCTCCCAAAAGTTATCTTAAGATTCATAATGCACTGATTAATTAATTTATTGAATCAGATTTTAGATTACTTCCCTTAATTCAATTCTTTATATGCGGTTAAGTTTGGAGCAGAGACCATTATCTTATACTTCAATGGAGCATTATTTCACAGTCTACGGTTATATTCCAGTGATTTGGGTTTGTTACAAGAAAGTGCTTCACAGTTCCGATTTCGTAAAAGTGATGTTATACAATGCGTGCGCATCCACATTGATGATAAACATAATATAACAAGGGCGAATGCATTTTAAATTAGCGTGTACGGATCACATTAAAACTTATATGATGCAAAAGTCTCAAAAATTTTTTTCATAATTGATAGGGGAAAGAGGTGCATCACCAACTTTTGAGTGAACGGATATTAAATTTTTATGAATCAATTTAATTTGAACATAAATGTAACTGCCCATTTGCTCGCTAGAGAATTAGCTGCCAATACAATTTAGATGGAGAAACGTCAAATATTTTGGGCGAATCCAATTCGAGATAATTTAATATGCATATCCCAAGCAATTTCTGTAGACTTCTCTTAAGTAAGTCGAAACATACCATATTGGGAAGGGTACAAACATTGTTTTGTGATAATTGCCAATTTAATTTAGTTAAGTTGCCTCAACCTCTTATTTGCGAGAGATTACAACGCTAACATCTCCCATATTTTAGTAGTGACGGTGAAAAGTGGCCATATACAAATATTCAGCGCCAGACTATAGAAATACCTTTTAAATTATTATAGAAAACTTAGCTTTTCGAAATTAGTAATAATATCGCTCGAGTTACTCCTGTAATTTTTTTGATTAAATTTTTTAGATGTCTCAATCATATGCGGGACAGATGAAAATACAGTCTTGATATTTTATATCTATACGATACAAAAGAACATTGTAATTATTTGTATCGAAGCTTCGCCGATACAAGTCATTTTTTTTCATCAATAAGGTTAATAAGTAGAAATCATACGACTAATTTCATTTCGCGATTTGGTATCGAAGCCCTCTACCACAGAATATTATAAAAGAGGAGGTGACCAGAAGAGTAATGTGCTTTTAAGGCGAAGTATCGCGATAATTAAATACATTGCGAACACTTAAGGAACATTAGGCGTGTATCGGCCAAGTAATTGTGTTTTATCAATAATTTTTTCAATTAATTTTATTAAATAAAACAATTTGTTTCCATGCCACAGCCAGCAAATGGCTACTACAATAAATAATAGAATTATTATTTTGATTCTCCCATTGACAGATTCTTGTCCACACTTCGCATCAGTAATGTCTCCTCGACGAAAGCGTTTTTCAAACTGCCTCAATAAGAGACGTTTTATGGTCAAATTATTACTCTGAAATACATTCTTTAACTTCTAAAATATGAAAAATAATACAACATCTAATAAACTACTTTACATGTTTAATCAATTACTTATCTTAATTATTGTACTTCCAATATAAAATTTAACTTTCAATTCCTCAATAGTTTTAGGAGAATGAATAATTTATTTAAATACATTAGATAAATAATTTAATGATACATGATATATTTAAAGAATTTATACAGATAACAATAATTAAATACAGAAAGTCATTTTATTTTTTGTAAACTCTTCATAAACATAACAACAATGACTTATTGTTAAGGTAGTTTGCTTTTAAAATGAAATTAAAGTGTGTGTGTTGTTAATTTGGAAAAGTGTGAAAAACTATTAAAGGGTCTTAGATGAAATTTCATACGAAACAAAAAAATAATAATTCGTTTTATAATATTCGAAAGGTACAAAGAGGACTATATCTCTCATAAAGCGCTCATGAGAGGGTAAAAGATAAATAAGATAAGTATCATAAAGGATAACATTAATTGTTCCTTACAGGAGATACTCTTTCTGACTTTTGATAAAGGAGAAACCATCAAAACGAAATGGAAAGAGAAGGTAGAAAAAATTTCACATTCTCTACGAAAACAGAAAAAAGCTTTTGAAAAAAGAAAAAAGAAAGAAAAAAAAACTGATTTAGCACGATTCTATCATTATTCACTTTATATTAATAAGAAAAACATGTGTGCAATCAATATTAACATCATCAGAACATAGTATGATAAAATTGCTTTTTTGGGATATTATATATTAAATATAATTATACATAAATAAAATGAAATTAAATTAATAATAGAAAAATAAAATTAAGTAATTATAGATTTATATATTAAATAAATAAATTAAAATAAATAAATAATAAATATAAATTAAAATAATATAAATATAATAAATAAATAATAATAAATAAATAAAATAAATAAAAAATATAATAAATAATCAATTATATATAAATGAAATAATATAAATAAATCAAATAAAATATAATAATAATAAATAACATAATAATCAATAAAGAGCTAAAATCAAAAATAAATAAATTGAAAATTGGAAAAAAAAGTAGAATATACAATGGAAAGAATAGAATATAAAACAAACATTATAATAAATAAATGTAATTAAAGAAATAACAAGTACAATAATAATGATGATTAAAAAAATAATACACTAAATCTAATATTTATTAATATATAATATATATATATATATAATATAATAATATATATATAGTAGAGAGTATTTTGAAGGTCAGAAACTCATGATGCCAAATTTTAAAAAAACTTTATATTAATGAAAACTTTCCTCAGTATATATTTAAAGATAAAATAAGATAAAAACATATTTTTGTAACTATTTATGGAGCCCTACCCCTTCCTTTAATCGATTAATATTTATATCTAACATACTTAGTGAAAGTAGTTTAATATGTAAAATAAATTAATATTATATAAAATTTAAAAGTGGATATAGGATGGAAATATTAGTAATTATACATAAACATATATATATTGTAAAACTATAAAATGAAAAACTATATGAAAAACTATATGAAAAACTATATGAAAAACTATATGAAAAACTTATCAATATTTCACTGTTCCAAAAAAAGTTTTAGTAGAAAGTAAAATATTGATATATTTTTTCCTATTCCATTGAATGTTGAAATCAAAATTCAAATTACAATTAAAATTTTCAGGGTTTGTATAGTCTGAGAGGAAAGATTATACATCTTTATTTTACAAAATATTGTAGTACCTCTATGTAGTGTATACTACATAATAATATAATATAAATTATTTTAAAATTTTACCAAAAATAGTTTTAGAAATGAAAAATAAACAATGATTTAAAGAAATAACTCCCCAAAACTGTGAACTAATTTGTTATCTATGCAATAATGATAAAAGCTCTATTTAATGATAAAAATATCAAATGTTGCATGAGGCAATAATAATAAAATTGAAAGAATTTCTAATCTTAACTTATACGTACTCTAACGAGCAAAAAAAAAAATTTACCTATAATACTTTTTCATTTAAAACTAAAATAAAAAAGTGGGTTTTTGTAATAATTTCGACATTTGTACTGACCACGAAATTTTCAAAAAATCAATTAAAAAATAACTTAATCATTCTTTGCATTCTTGTAGGTATATTATTTAAGACCCATATCTATAATAGTATTAAATATTAAAGTTTAGTCAAGTTTATTCTCTCGAAAAAATTTTATAGTATATAGAAAGCTTGAATATATATATAAATATATATAAATATATATATAATAATAAGTGTAGATTATTGGTACAATAATACATAGTGTATTTATTGAAAAATGAATATTAAAATTAACTGAAAATATGACTACAGACACAGAAAAAACACCCGAAAACAATGTGATACCAAACCTTTCCCCCTCCCCAAGAGAACGCATGGCATCTTTATCTTTAAGAAATCTTTGAGAATTGAGAAAGTTTATTATTGTACTTCAAATTTTAAGGGGGTGAATTTGAGAAAATATTGTGAGGTACTCTGAGGCTCGAGTAAAGTAAAATATTTGAGACTTCTGTCACGTAATAGGGTAGGTATTAGCTGTTATGTAAAAATTATGATATACTTACAATACCCAAATATGGAAACAAAATCCGAATTAAATTATCTAATTATTGATAGATTGAAGAAAGATAACTATATTAAGTGTAGTTGTTAAGATATATATATATATGATTATTTGTTTAAAAAAAGGTATAATATAAATACTC
Organism: Trachelipus rathkii; assembly: GCA_015478945.1. Lineage (NCBI taxonomy): Eukaryota > Metazoa > Arthropoda > Malacostraca > Isopoda > Trachelipodidae > Trachelipus > Trachelipus rathkii. Next base: position 45,756 of record JABUQX010076583.1, on the reverse strand, counting down.
TGCATCTACAGTCGGATTCGGAACTCCGGAATTATAAATATCTTAAATTCCGACCCGGAACTCCTGTACACATCTAGAAACTTAACCTTTTATATTTACCCAAACATTAGGAGCAGTGAAATATATATAATATATAATACTATATATATAAATTATATATATTTAATTAAATATATATATTAATATATATTATATATATATATATATAATATATATATTAATATATATATTATATATAATAATATTAATATATATATAATATTATATATATATAATAAATATATATAATATATATATATATATTATATTAATATAAATATTATTATAATATTATATATATATAATGTAATATATATTTATATATATTATAATATATATTATATTAATATATATATTAATATATATATATTAAATATATATATATATATTAATATAATTATATATTAATATTATAATATATATATATAATATATATATTTAATTAATAATATATAATACTTATATATATATATAATATATATGTATTGAGATATATATATATATTATACTACGTATTAATATATTTATTTATAATATATATATATATATATATATATATAATATATTATATATATATATATATATAATATATAAATATAATTATATATATTAATATAATAATAATATAATATATATAATAATATGAATTATTAATACAGGGGTTGGGTATTCAATACAGTTAACTTGTAACTTATATGTAACCTTGTACTTTTATAAACATATTTTGAGTGTATATACCGTAAGTATTAACTTATTAACTTATATGTATTAGTTACTATTATGCTAGTTTCTTAAAAAATAAATCCAACTTAGTACTTGGTACTTGTACTTGTACTTGAGCCTGTTGTTACTTTAGGTACTTGTTGCTTATGTATATATATATATATAGATAATAGTATATATATATAGGTACTTTGAGCCAAGTACTTTTTGTGACATATTTTATTTTATTATTAATAATTATATAAATATATTACTTAATGTAGCCTACAATAATATATATTTATTCTTTTTTAATCTATTTCCATAATCGTATATTTTATATACGTATTATTTGATATTTTTTATTAAAATGTATTCCCTCCCTCTTTCTCTACAGATCGCAATGAATGTATATTATAATAAGTTATGTCCATATATATAATATATATATATATATATACTATATAATATATATTATATATATATTATATATATATATATATATATATAATTATATATATATATATATAATTAATAATATATTATTATATATATATATATATATATATATATATAATATATATTATTATTAATATATATAATATCATTATATATTTATTATATGTATATAATATATATATTATATATATTAATATATATAATAATACTATATGAATTATACATATATAATTATTATAATATTATATTCTAAATTATATATATATATATATAAAATAATATATAATTAATATAATATAATATTAATAATATATTATATATTATTAATATATATGACATTATAATATATATTATACGTATATATATAATGTGTCAAAATTTAATTTACTTAATTTAATAGTAAACACTTTAATCTAATTGCTACTTAGAATTAGCTAGTGAGAATAAATCAGTATATGATATTTTAAACAATAACAAGTGAGATAATAAATAAAGTACTTCTAGTAATTATAAAATATATGTGGTAAATATATATAATACACATATTAATTAATACTAATTAAACTAATTTCAGTATTATTAAATTATTAAATAATTTAATTTATAAAAGATTTAATATAACATTAACACAAAACATAGTATTTGTCTTGATTACATTTAGAAGATACTTTCCCATTGCTTTTATTATAAATATTTAATTTGAAAAGTAAAATACTCAATAGGTATATTTCACGAAAATATTCTTCCCCTACAGGCCTCTACTTCTTCTCTTGTATGATAATCTGACCTCCTTTCACCTCTCCTCCCCTCCGTCCTCCTCCTCCCTAAAAGTCAGACAAAAATGTCCCCATCACCAAGCGTGCCTGAAATAATACTTACATTTTTTCTACAGCATTTCTTTTGTTATTATGAAAAAACTGGAAACAAATTTCTTAGAGAAAAAATATAGAAACTAATCGTATATGATACGATACTGAGGATAAAATATTGATATATCGGACTGAAGAAAATGATCATCGATATTTTTTTCGATGCCTTATCGAAATAATTATCAATATCGATATATATCGGTCCTCTTGCGGCATCCCTACCGCTCTCTTCTCATTCTCACTCGGATTCACTACCAACTTTCTTGCTCTTAAAGAAAGAAAGAAATCCGAATTACAAGGAAACCAAACTTTCAGACACGGAAGGTAAACTTCAGGAAAAAGTCCGCAACAGCAGAACTCGACTCATCTCAATTTACAAAGCTTTTTAAAAGAATAAAGTTGGCAAGAGGTGAACACAGGAAAAGGTCGAGTTACTGCCCTCTTCAAAACTTACGAAGAAAAGAAAATCTCAATAAAAAATATATATTTATTTACTTATTTTCTTATTTATTGAATAAATCATTGTTTTATTATTTTAAAATTACCACAAACTCATGTAGAGGCCTATAGTACCAAGGACGAAACATACAACTTCAAAGAACTTTAAAAAGGGCCCCTATAAGAGTCGTATGAAAATTAGGGGTGGGGGGATAAATTTCGTCATAATTTGGAAGAATAAGATCAACTGTTAGCTGGAATAATTTTAAACTATTTCAGCAGAAAATTTTTCATTTTTTGCATCAAGTTTTAAGGGAGCGTGGTCGGCTGTCTTCAAGATTTGACTATCTAGCCAAATATAGTTCTTTTCAAGGTAAATACTCAATAAAGTTCTTGAAAAAACTTTTCAAAACGGAAGTGTTCACTGCGAATTCAAGATTCTTTTAAAACCCTAAAACAATTTTTAAGCTCGCTTGCAGCGATATTTGCATTCTTCAAATTTTTCAAATCTTTAATTTTCGCTTACAGCGAAAACTGTATATGATCAAGGTGATGTAAATCAACCATTGGGGACTTAGACAAGGTCTTTTTTTTTTTTTTAAACGCAGAAAAATTATATTTTATATACATTCATTAGTAAAGAATTACTTAAATTAAATTTGTCGCACTAATTGTGTTACTTTTCATAATTTTTTATCATGATACATTTTTAAAGGAAGTAAATTAATTATTAATTCCTGCCTTAACTGATTGAAATAAAATAATAATAATTTACTTACCCCCAAAAATTTCTTTAAATATCTTTATGTTAACCGCATACGAACTAAAATCTATTTTTCCATCTATGGTTTTTAACACTGATTACCTAAATTAGTTGATTGATTTTTAAATTAGATAATTATTATTTCAGCAGATTATTTAACTCCAAACAACGCATCCCACTAATATATATATATATAATATATATATATACTATATATATATATAAATATATATATATATATACTTACTATATATATATATATAATATATATATATATATATATATATTTATACTATATATTATATATATATGCATTATATTTATATTATATATATATATATATACTATATATAATATATACTATATATATTATATTATTATAATATATATATATAATATATTATATATATATATATTATATATATATATATATATATATATATATATATCTATTATATATATATAGGTAGATACCTTGGCATGTATAATATTTTATTAACTAATAAATTTATAATAAATTTTTCTTTTCAACAATATTAAAATTCTTTAAAAAACAACCTTTAACCTATTTACAAAAATATACACAAGATAATTTAGCTTTCACCTTACATCATTATCGTAAGGCATCCTCAGAATCCAAACAAAGGAATTTTTAGTGAATATATAACAAAATTATTTTTATAAAAAAATTTATTGTATTCTTAACTGTCCTTCTTCTTGATGTTTCCCAAAATGTTCGAAGTAAGTAATATAGAACTCTGAATATCATCCAGTCTTATGTCTCCAGGAATCCTGTTGAGGTTCTTTGAATTATAGATAGATTACGGACTCTAATATTTTTCTTTTCTTAGTGTGATTACAAAATAAAATGGGAGCCGCTTCTTTTATATTGATTTTATGGTTATGTTCGGACCGATGAGTGGTTAAAGCAGAATTAGTGGAGTAATTAATTAAATCTGATTTATGCTGATAAATTCTTCTATGATAGTCATTAGTTTCACCTATGTAGACATCTTGGCAGTCATGACAGGGAATCTTGTAAATGCAATGGGTATTATGTAATTTGGATTTTGGGGGCTTAAAAAACTTTTTTAAGGGGAATTATATTGTTTTTAGAGAAGCAAATGTTTTTTGGGAGATGTTGTTTAATTTTGAAATCTAAGTCAAATTAAAACAAAAACAGTTTGATTGAGGAGCCATCAGAGTTAAGTTATGGCTTTGTATTATGAATAAACAAGCTCTTGAGAATCCTTCACTCAAGCAAACCCGACTCTGGAGACAACACTTAAAGCTTTCTTTTGATATGTCATGATAGCTCTCTGCAGAATGGGTCCTTTTAGCAGAATTCACAGGTGAAGTTATTGTTCTGTTTGTTCTAAATGAAAGACCCAGATGTTTAGAAATCCTCAGCTGCAGCTGTAAGCCTGTCTGGCCCACATAACGGGCTTGGCAGTACGCACAAGAGCAAAAATAAATAATCAAAGACCTCAAACAAGTTGGCAGAATATCCTTCATTCTGAAAAAACTATTCATTTAAAAATCATTGACAGGTTATAAAAATTAATTTTATAATATGAAAAATTATTATCTAATGATTAATTGGAATGTTTTTTAAACGAGCTTCGGAGTGTTGGCGACCAAAATTAGAGAAACCTTTAAATTAAACTGCCATGCAATGATGGACCACATCTGGCTGTTGTGGGGCGAAAAAGGTCTTCCAAGAACCTGTTGGCAAGCTATAAAAGAGTTGCGTCTGAAATAAATTAAATCTAGCACTTAAAATAAAAATATATCTTCTTAAAAATGAAATCCACTTTCGGATCCAGGTACTTTGAATCATATAGAGTTTTGTGCCTGGGGAGACAAGCATTACGAGCATGCCAGTTGAGATTTCTTGACATTCTCGGTCCTTTCATCTAGAACAAACAGACCATTGAACTTCGAGCTGCAAACTGATGAGTCATAATCATATGTGTCAAAATTCTCCCAAAATTTTGACAACACCATAAATTCTTACATATGATCCCAACCCAAGAGCCGGACATGGATCAAATAATACCAATAGTCAGTGTTATTTCAATAAACCAAAACTTACATAGCTCATTTTATATATATAGACCCAAAAATTTTATTTTAACCAATAGATTCCTAAGTGTATCCCCATCCAGATTCCCATCGTATTCGGAATAACCCCTAAAGTATTGCTTTAAATTTTCCCGAGTGAAGTGAGTATTTGTGAAATTGCGGTGCGATCCTACTAATTGGCAGAAACACCGGTATTTGTGTCTTTGTGGAAAACCGAATATTTTACAATTTCATAAAATAAATAAATAAGCATGCAAGGTCTAAAAATAACTAAAAACATAAAAATAATCTAATATAATAATAATTAAATAAATAATAATAATCCTATATCTACCAATGAATAAGTGTAGTAACTAAACTAAAAACCTAAAATATGAATCTAATAATCAACTACAAATACAAAACAAAATATAATCCTAAGGTTGTAAGATTTAATTATTAATTTAGTTAAATAATAATAATAATAGACTAAATGTCTACTTACGTATATAATATTATATATTACAACATACATACTATCTCAAATATGTATAAAGCCAAACTAAACAAGAGAATCCGATAAATTGAAATCCTAGTATTATATATTTTCAAATTCTAACTTGTAATATAAACATTATAATTACTAGTTTTGTAATTAATAGTATTAGTTATTATTGTATATTAAATATTTCTATTGATATTTGTATATTAATAAGAAAATTCACCATTTTAAAATTTTCATTTAAATTATTTTCTTCTCATTAGTTATTGTCGTTATTACTTATTAATATAATAATATATCGATTATATGATATATTTTGTTATTGGTATTGAAATATTATTATTATTACCCTTATGATTAATAGTAACAATAAATGTATTATTCTAAATTATAAAATATATTAAATTTAAAATTATTTACTAACTTTCAAATGCTTACTAACATCATAATCTTCTCTAATTCTCGTACATAATCTATAATTGTTATATATAATTCATTAAATATTTTATAGACCAAATTTATATTTTGAAACGAGGAAATGAAAACATATCCACAAAATATTAATAATAAATATGTTAACATTAATATGTTTAAACTTTTTTATTTTGGGGAAAGCTGAATGATAGTGTTGGTTTATCCCCGAAAACGTATTCACAATCACTAAAATGTGAAAATTAGCAAAGCTTTTGGGAATAGATCAACTCTCTAACCATAATATCCCAAAATATATAAAGTTGAGATGAAGAAAATCTATATAAGTATAGAATTAAATTTTCATTTTTTTTATCAAATAATTTATATAAATATTTATCAGAAATTTATATATTAGTGCCTAGTCTCAATATAATTTTTTATTAAATAATAATACATAATATTTAATAATATATATAAAAATATTATCATATATAAAGGCCAATTATATAATATATATAAAAATTAGTATTATCATTAGCTTTCCCACGTATTATTTACTCATTAAAAATACCTCCTGGCATTTACTTGAACAAATATGGCTACAGCAGGATGCAATTAAAGATTTCCATGGAACTGGAATGCACCCTAGATCTTAACATGACGTGTTTTCTATCTAGCGTGCAAAGAACCAAATACAAACCTCAAATCATAACCTTACAAACTCATATTAACATTAATGAAAATATTATATCAAGGCACTTTCATTGTTAACCGGTAAAAATACTATACTCATCCATAAAAGTTCAACCTAAGGAATAACAAACAGTCGATAAGCTCGAAGCAGAGTAATTTACATAAGATTAATATTATCTCTAACTAAATATATAAGAAATAATCATGTAAATTTCCATATAATAATGTCGTCTGTTTTGTATTGTTGGTCAAATGTTCACATTTTCATGCATTAATCTTTGAAGTTTTTAGTATTCTGGATTAGATTATTTACATATATACAACACTATATAAATAATCTATGTTTGTTATAACATGTAGAACATAATATTTAATTTAATATTGTAAAGAATATATGAGATAAGTTACAGTTAACAAGATAATTGATGATGGCAAAAACCTATTGTATGCCCTGAGGTGTATGGCCATATTGCCGCCTCATGCTAATAAAATGGTAAGATGAGATATACAATTGTCTCAACATTCATCAACAATTAAACTACATTAAAGCAATCCTCAAACTTACAGATGGTCTAAGTTAACTAAAATCCATAATTCAACAAAAAATTCGAAGCCTCTTTACGAAATGACCTCAATAGGCAGTGTTAAAAACTAATTTCTAGAAACGTGAATAATTTGAACAAGTGAGTCATACCTCGACAGTCTGACAATAAAGTAAACCTATATACAAAGTTTAATAATTTAAAATACAATTTACTATAAAGATTTCTCACAATTTTATACCTTTCTAATCAAAATATTTTAGTGTTCTAATCAATAAATAAGGGAAAATTGAAACTATAAAAGAAAGATTTAGCTTAAAAAAATAAATAATATAAAATTATAATATTTTGTTTTTTTAATTTTAATTAATTATTTAAATAAAAATTTTTAAAATATAATAATTGAAAGCATAAAAAGTAATATTTAACAAAACATATTTAATGTTGTCGAAAATAAATTATTTAATATTATTATAACGTTATTGTGATTGTGGACCAAAATAATGAGCTCCAAAATTGTGTAGTAAGTTGAAACTTTTTAGTAATTAGAAATTTGTAATAAAAATATATATTGATAATTAATAATGTTTTCAAACGATGTACGATATTATTTTGAATATTTAACCTTAGAATTTGAGATAAAAAATGTCATACTCACAACTAATATTAAATGCATTAATATACACGCTAATGATGCTAATTTAAATATTTAATACACTATTGAATAATCAATAATAATAACTCCATCTGGAAAATAAACATGCATAAATAAATTATACTATTTTGGCACACTTATCATAACGTTTTTACAAGAACCAATGACAAAAAAATCTATAAATTAGGTAATCCCTGTATAAAAAACATAAAAGAATAATTAATTATTCAAAACCTGGAGTCAAACCAAAAAAATTTTTATTTAATAACCAAATAATTTACAAAATGCACGTCCAACCTGATATAAAAGAACTTACTACAAAATATCTTTACAATTAACAAAAAATTATATATTTTATTAAAAATTATTATATAATAATTACATTATATAATTATTATATAATACTTAAATACTATTAGTGGCAAGGGTTTCACCGCTTTAAAATAATGGAATAACCTCTGAAATTTTAATATGGTTAAATAATTTAATAATGTGTTTAAGCATGCTAATCAATATTAAGTATTGATACTTTAGAAGGAAAAATACCTATAAAAATGTATTTTTTATCATAAATGCAAAATGCCTTTTTATTAGAGCATAAAAAAAAACATCATTTGGGAGTTGTATCTCGTTTTAATATATTTATTTTATTGATGTTATCAATATATTGATGAGTATACCTATACTAAAATATAACACTATATTAGGTAATGATATAATTAAGTTTTATGATGTCTTTGTTAGCTGACTACTATTTGAAGTTTATAGTGACTGTTTCAATCTAGGATTGCCAGAAACTAGATTTTTGGTATATGCTTCATCAAATTATGTATAAGTATTATTTCTTAGATTTATTGATTTTGCTTTCGCGCCTTGGCTTTAGGTATTTAAATGAAAAAATTGTTGGTGAAAGGATGGCCCCTTCGGGGACTTAATTATATAATTTGTATATATAATAATATTTTATTATTTTTGTCAATATTTGATTTGAGGACCAACATATTAGCCCTGTTTCAGTTTAGTATCAATTATTATATTATATTCCTAACTTCCTATCTTTATATAAGTATTATTTAGTTGAAATATACATGGTTGAGTTTATATGAACAATAAAAATATTCCCTTATGTATATTCTTGTCATAAATATGAGATAAACCATGCGTCTCATGACAGAACAGTACCTTCAGAGCGGAGCGGATGCTAGAACAAACAAAATAAAATAAACAGAGAGAAAATGAGTAGAAGAAACCTACCCGATTTACCCCGTGAACGGCATAACATTGTATGTGACGCAAAACGGAGAACGTCTCATGAACCGAGAGTAGATAGGAAGACCAGATAAAGAGATGAAAGGTGGGGGTGTGAATAGAGTTGCATAGTATGATTTTTCTGAAGAGAAGGAGAAGAAGCACAAATATTTTTTATAGAATTTCCTAATTTCCGTACCCTGCTAGAAGGCAATGACTGACTGTAAACTAAGTGGTTGTTAATATGATCGTTGAAACGTCAGCTTTTCAGTCGATTGTATTCCTAGATGTTATTGCCGTTATGGTGTAACCCTATTTTAGTTCACATGTGCTAATGTCATAATTGTAAGATCCCCGCTAAATTTGTTTGTGCTCGAAAGAGATTTATGTTTAAAGATGTTTGACTTAATTTAAGAGAATAGCTTATTAGAATGCTAATCCATTCATTGATTTTTGGAGTTAATGTGTTCTACTCCCTTACGGAGATAGGAGGAACTCGCCAGTTTTTGTCAATTGGTGATAAATTGTAGATTAAATACATAAAGGCAAATAATCAAGTAAGAAAAACCACCAATAATATAAAAGATAATAAATGAAATGTATCACAAGATAGGAAGAAGTGAATAGTAGATGGAAGTATAACATAAAATAGAAGAAGTGCACACTCAGCAAACATAAGCGCAAAATTGTTCTACTAATTATTACGAGCGAGCAGAATTCATAGAAAGCAATGCACTCCCCTGCTGCTACTAGACGATGCACTCGGCGAGAAATATCAAGACGAGCCTCATACTCTTTCTCTCGTGGGGGGTAGACTATCTGCGCGTTGAAATACCTATAGTAATTGGTTATAGAAGTTAGCGGCACGAACGTATCCGTCCCTATAACCCTTTATACCTCGAGTCTGAGATATACCATATGTCTATTGAGTGACGCATCCTTGCCTCAAGACTGATTACACCCTTAATACCACATTTAATTTAGGACAAACAAAGGGGCGAGAAACAAAATCTTCTCTCCTCCTCTCTCATATTGGATATCATTATCTCAACATACAAATGAATATGCATGAGAGACCCTTATTAATAGATTGGATAAATCAGACTAAACATGACCTCATTTTTTCCTCTCATATGATCACTTTCTGAGCAGGTCTATGCCCACAATCTTTATCAGTTTTGCGGAATTCTGAAGGATATATGTTAAATGATCGCCCTTAACGATAAACTGAACAGGAGCTCCGAGTCATCCTTACTCTCTGAATTTGGTCTACCTTAGTATAAACCATTGTGTTGAATAGTAGAGAGTTTTCAAACAAAATGAGTTACATCGAACTCATAGTTTATGTTTTCCAAACCAAGAACATGTTTAAGTGCCAAGCTAACTAGAAAAGGAGAACTTGGATTTATCTATTCAATAAGCGATGCTCATACTCAATATCCCCAGAAAAAATAAGAAATATACCAGATGACAAGATGTGTAGTAAATGCCGCATTATGAAAGCAATGACTTGTACTTGCGATATTGTATGAGTGAAGATTGTGACATATTTTGTTTCATAAGCTTCTCACGATGTATGTTCTTTTCATGTAGCGACCATCGCAAGTGTTAGGCCATATCCTCTCTCTCTATTCTAGAATTATCCCGAGCGCACTATAGAAAAATCAAACCCAATTCGGCATATAAAGCTCACGGATGCCGCACACGCGTGAGGAATATCAACAACACGTGTGTACAAGTATTTTGACTGAATAAGTTGCCATATGAGAGATAAGAGAATGCACGTCCGACGCATTAGCTCAATGCAAAGTGATAAAACACGAGTCCAATGACGTACCAATAGTCTGAACACGATAAACAAGAGACACAATGAGAAGTTGTTAGATAAAACAAAACCTTGCGGAACACCTGAGCTGTTAAATAACCAGACCCGCCAAAGAGCTATATGAAAGATGTGTACACTAACCGTCAACAAGGGTATTCGCACTCACCTGAGTATCTATTTATATTATTCTTAGAGATGTAAAACGACCTAAAGAGACAAAGCAATTATTTTCAAAGCATATTATATATATGGAATGTAATATCTTAAAGATATTTGAAATTTCTTTGAGAGAGAGACATACTCATCATCCACTATACGTGCCAACCTGACTTAAAATCACTATGTCTTCAAGAGCTGCAAGAAACCCACCACGCAATCTCTCACACTCTATAGTCTCCTAAGCCGCAGAGTACAATCAATCAATAGAGTGCCCTACTAATCGCTACTATATTATCCCCTATTTACTCCTCCTCCTTAATTCCAGTGCAAAAATAATTAAAAGAATAATATCAAAGCTATTTGCAAATGAGAAAAATATCCAAATAGAACGAGATATTCACCCTATCTATAAGAAGGAATAAACTGGAAGACACCACTTGCGCTGAAACCGACGTATTGCAAGGATCAGTAAATAAAGTGCTTCAGTTGCCTTTTTAATAATTAGGTATGGATAAATTGGGCTGTAATAATATTAGTAAAATAATTAATTGAACCATTTATTTTAAAATCTTGGATGAAACTTATAAATAATAGTTAGAAAAATATCTTATAGTACTAAAAATATCCCTTATACCTTTATTTATATAATCTACTAAAATAGATAATTTATAAATATATGAATTAAAAATCGAGATTAATTAATAATTTAATAAATGTAACTATCATTTAATTTATTATATATCTGAGAAATCAAATCGGCTGAACTCCATCTCGAAACCACCGGATGATCCTTAAAATATTTATTGTGTTCGCGATAACCCCTAGTAATTTATATATTAAGCGTGCACACCTCATCGAGTTTACTTTGAAAATACTGACGTCCCCTACCGAAAGACGATATAGCGAGTGAAGTGCGTTTTGCTAGGCTGTACGTTAGGCTACTATTGAGTATTTTCTCAATAGTTTAGTAATGAAAATAACGAAAGTCCAGCAATGAAAGTAATGCAAGTTCAGTAATGAAAACTAATGATAAAGGAGGGTGAAACCATTTGAGCCGCTGGTTAACGTGAAATCACCAAGAATGGGGATTCGGAAAAGAATCAAGTCGAGAGAATGGAAATTAGTTATCTGCCTACATATATAATAAATCGAATACCTATAATTAACAACTGGTTGCCTTATGACCAATACAAAGGAAAAAAGAATTGAATGAGGTAAAGAATGACGAGTATAGCTCCTTGTGAGTCATATATGGTAGATGAGAAAAGAAAGGCCGCTGAAATTATATAGACACCGTTCGAACTATCTGAGCGGATGCACGAATAGGGCGTCTAAATTGGCTGAGACAAATTGAGTAAAAGAGATGACAAAATAAGGAGTTGGCTAGATAATTTTGAGTAAAGGCACCCCGACAATAAGATTGGCCCTGCCAAATTGTGTTGTAAAGCCCGACATAAGATTGTGGCTTGATACAACTTAAGAGTAATAATTAGACAATAAGAGGGGAACAGATATGGAGGATTTGTTTATCAGTGATTGGTAGAATGTAACTGTACATTATTAGTTAAGAGAAGACCCAAAGACCATGAGCCTATAGAGAATAGAAAAGTTAACGCTGACAAAGATAGTGTGGAAAATTACGAAGAGAAGGCATGAAGTGAAATTGCGAAATGAATTACCAGAGAAAGAGGACACAGGCGCACCCATAAACAGGCCTGTCCCAATTTCCTGACAGCATCCAGCTCCCATCCGAGGCCGGGACGCCGAACATAAGTTCTCTTCCAAAAAGAGGGTGAATGAGTGGAAATATTTCTGGAGACTGCCGCCCATCTTGAACTTTCTCATGCAGTGATACTCGTATTTCTCGCATGTGCGATTTCTCATTTATTTTTTTATAAAAGTAAAAAGTGTTCTCTGTAATAGTGTTTATGTAGTGTAGAATTACAAGGAGTACCCTTACTCCCTAGCTGAGTGAAGAAGGAAAAGTGAGCTGTTGAGCGAGTGAGTAAGTTCGGGGGTGGTGAGGCGACCATTAGACGTATCCTCCCTGCGTAAAGTGTTAATGAAATAGAATAAGTTTGAACACTCCCACTTAGCTCCGAGATGAGCTTAGGTGGGGGTGTAACACATTGTCTTCTGATGAGACTAACCAACTAAGGGTCACTCACTCAAAATCCCAAAATAAGTAGAAGTATTATAAGATAAGATATATAAACTAATTTATATATATATATAAAATATATGCTATCTACCATTTTTTAAACTTATATGGATTCCATTCTCATTAAACAAACTATCTTGAACTATGATAAATAATGATGACTTAATAAAATATAACTAGTATAATTAATATAAAACCATCAAAATAAACTAAACTAATAAATAAAATTGAATATAATTATATATTATACTTGAGTTATTCCCGTTTAAACTATATATATATGATGTTTAACAATAAGTCTTATAATAAAATGCAAATATATCAAATAATATGATATTTGACTTACCTATTCATAAATTTACTAAATTACAGAATACCTCCCATAATTCTCCATTATGAGCGCACTTCCTGAAAGATAATGTTTTAAGAATTACGGATATAATTACATTAATATGTTTCTAATTGTTTCCACGCTCCCAAAAATGATGACCCGCTTGCAATCCTTAACAATTTCCTCAACTCCAGACTGGTTTATCAAAACTAGCACGGATGAGTTAGATTCTCCTAGTCTCTGGTATGGCCAACCTTGAAGTGGAAGATGTAAGACTTTGATAAGGTTTAATCTTCGCCAGAAAATTCATAAAATTGCGATGGCGCAGTCTTGTTATTTAGTAAGTGAGTAGCATGCGTTATCAAGTGGTGCAGCACCCAAATCGCTGCCATATTGAAATCTTGTTCTTGAGTCAAGCTTGAACTCGTATTTCGATATAGTTCAAGTTTCTAGTACATATCTTTTGATAAAACGTATTAACTTGTACTTGATTCCTGAAATAGGTACAATAATTCCATTTAGTGCACAATACCACGCTGATCGAAATAATAATAATAAATAATCAGTTATTCACCTATTATTGGACTTAGCTCATATACGGTACTATCTTATATATAGTAGTGAACATAAGTTAAGTAAATAGAGATTTTATTTGTGGTTTCATACTTTCCCCGCAGTCGTTTATGCGTCTTTGCGTTTGCCCACGATAGTACTTCAGATCACCAACCCATGTAATATACATCGACCTCGCTAAATAACTTATCTCTATAGAGCAATATATGTGCATCCATTTACCCAATGTCTTACATTCCAGAGTCGTGATCGACGGAGTTTGTTCCTAGTCGATTAAATCTGACATCCACAGACATAAGTCTTTTCGGCCATCTGAGAGTCCCTCTTGGCCATCAAAAAATTTTTCGCCAATAAGAAGTAAGTGATAAAATGGTTCGTTAAGAGTAATTCTATAACTGCATTTTTATCCAATCCAGATTGCTTTCTGAAGACAAATCTATTCTCTTTTATGCCTCCGTTGACACTGATCCGGGCCGGTCCTCCTCTCCATTCCACAGCCTCGTTATCAACATCTTTAACCACAATATTACATTCGTTTGTATACCCCGGGTCGAATGCCTAGAGAAAAAACCTAAAAAACCGATATTTGGAATTGCACCTTATAAGGTAAATTTCCACACCCAGCTGCTGAATTACGTCACTAATCAAACAATCTCCCTCACATCGACCCCATCTAAATTGAAAAGAGCTAATTAAGAACACAAAGACACAAAACAACATATATAAGTAACTCTGTAATAGATTTGTCATCTCCGCATAGTTTAACTCTCTTTGTGTAGATGAAGCATAAAATGTCTCACTCGAGATCTTGTTACGTTTTACACAGTAATATTTGAAGTCAAAGCGATACCGCTGTTTCGGTATATTACTAATATCTAGTCATGGCACATTACACCATCAATATACAGGAACACCAGAGAGAATACGCCATCACCCACAAAAGAGAATGTATTGCAACAAAAAATACGCTAACCGGGAGGTTAGAACCACGATGCCTCATTAACGAAACACCGACTCGTGCATAACACATGATTATAAATATCGGCGTTAAAACTGGTATCCGAGAAATGGTACAGCTCAATTCAGAATATAACATAGCTACCCAACTCGATATATGTCAGCGAGAAGAGAGCTTACAGCTTTCAACAATCAGAAATCAAGCCTAACAGATAAACATAACTATTGCGGACAGAAGGAAATATAATAAATATATATAAAATAAAGGGAATTCATCAGAGATATATAATAAGCAGGTACCTTATCAAGCAACCCCCTGTCAAAATACAAGTGAGGCTAATCATATGTATATTGATTATATGATGGTACTTATTTTCAGCAAATAATAAATACTTATACTGAATATATTGAAAGGGGATTTGAATATAATGTATATTAGAAACTTGTGAAATAAAAGTTATACTAAGGTCCACCGAATTATAAATTTGAGCAATGACATAATTCTCATTTCATACCTATTCTCAAAGATAATATACATACTAACAAGTAACAGTTCATACGCGTAAATAATAACTGTAAGAGGACAGGTCGGTTCAAGGAACAAAGATAATTCAATTTAGTCTATATCTAGTGAAAAGGAGGGAAGTAGGATGAAGCTATACGGAAGTAACTAATTAGGGTAAAAGTTGGACTTCCTAACAAAGAAATAATATAAGATATGAATCTCATATCATTATATTGATGTGAGTATGGCATATGAAATAAAATATGGCTACAAAAGTGAGTTTTTCACTATATAAAAATTATATTATATCACCGTGATTTGTAGCAGCATAATATATATTTATCAGTTTGAAATATCGTTGTGTACATATGTATAGTACGTATGTATTATTATATATCTATATATACTATACCTATATATATAACTATAGGGTGGAATGTAAAATACCCCTCTCATAAAAAGGAACGGAGTTTCTTACGCCAGATGTACTAGGAAAAGCCCCAATGTTTTGGTACATTTATAAATATGGTCTACAATATTTATTGAATGTGTTGGAAATGTGATAATATTGATATAATTATGAATAATATACTTAATAGTATAATATGTTACACGAAGTATATTATTGTTATTATATTGTCATTAGTAATTGTAATAATAATATGAGTTATTTTTTTTTTTATTTTGTACTTATTTCAGTACCTGATTATAATAATTTAGATATAGGTTTCTTCTGTCATTTTATTTTTGTTATTACTTATTATTTTAGATTTATAAGTTTAAAAAGTAATCTTTACTTGTAAAATTGTAGTAAATGTATTAAAACATATAAAGGCTAGTAGCATTTAAATTTTATCCAAAGAATGTAATATTTACGAAAAATACTCTATAAAGAAATGGAACGGGAAAAAATTGAAAATGATAATATTTTTATTACCTTTCATACATCAAACTGAGTTATATAAATAATAAAAGTTTTTATATATTTTAATCATTTAGTTATTTTATTTTATTAATTTATTTTCATAATTTCTTTACATTTATTTGAATTAATAAAAAAATTAATACATATTATAACACAACTAAATATATGATAATAAAAAATACTAAGTTATTGGTGATTACATAGAGAAGTGCTAATTCCTGGTAAGTATTTCCTAAGTACCAAGTGAACGAACCAAATGTTCTAAATATCTTTAATTACTGTTAGTATATTAATTATATATAATATTAATTAAAATAATAAAAAGTATTATACAGTATCCTCCGATCACCTCGACAATACAGCGGATCATCATGCAACAGTTATTAAAGATCACTGCTACCAGCGCGCTATACCCGCTCTCTCTCCTTCGTATGCTGCGCGGATATTTGAGTGTATCGAGCTGTTAATACAACCAACACTTAATTAATAATAAATAAAAATATAACATAAACATATTATAATTGCGGATGAAAATAATTCATATATTTAAAAGCAAAATTCTCAAACCCTGAGATTTCCTTTCCTCTCTTTAATTTCCTCTACAACACATCATATCCAGATCTTGCTTGAATGAGTCATCACTCTTCATTATAGACTGGATCCAGACTATGGGACTTTTCTCAGAAGCATACCACTTGTCTACGTACGAGCCATGATCGTAATATTCCATGTTAACATATGCTTACTAATGAATTTATGTTATATCTTCAGCCACTTAACAATACATTCATATCTCTATACTAGTTTTGAGTAGATTTCCAGAGACAACATAATCTAGCTACCGAGCGTGACAAGCATCTCATGAGTCTCCCGACAGATAATTAATACTTGTTTAATGCCTAAAATTCTATTTATAGCGTCTTATTCTTCAATCGCTGAAGGAGTATTCTATTTGTCCCTGGCAACCATTTTCTATAAGAGTAAAAAAATGAATAATAAGTAATTAAAAAAGTTAATGAAATATTTATACAATAAGCTAGGATAAAAATTTAAGCGAACAATAACATTGTTGTGATATTTATACATTAAGAACATTCTATACTAATGATTAGCCAAAACTACTAGGTTATCCCTGTTAGAATATGGGATAGTTTCTTGTTTAAAAGTTTATTACATCAATTATTTAGAACTAATGTTATATTCCGCACTTGTTTACTTAAAGATTGTGAATTAAAATTACAGAAATTAAATAAATGTTCTTAGTTCAATTTCTGCTATGTTAACAAATAAGACATAAATATAAAACGAGAGAGCAACTAGATGCACAAAACACCTATAACTAAACCCTATTGATAAAAATGTCATTAATCACGATCATACAATAACAACAAACCAGTAGTAGAGACGAGAGAAAACTAACACGCCATTGCCAAAAAAGTATTGAGCTAATTATAGAAAACAGAATCAACACAGAAAAACGACTAAACAATGATATCCTGTCAGACTATATAAGAATAATAGAGAAGTCAAATCAAAAATGTAGGGAGCGTCTCATCTTCTCATGAGACACCCGATAAAACGTCGACAAAAAAGATAGAGATACTTGACCTGTCTGTCGTGCGCAAACTATATGTAACCAAAGATCGAGAGAGTTAGTTTTTAACAATCTCGGGCAGGACTTATATGTATATATTCGAATGTATCATAGGGAACTAATTAATAAGATCTCTGTTCTTACAAAGTTTATAAATAAAAACATCTCAATATCGTTTCTCAGCATCTTATACCTCCTAATTTTTGGAAACATTAAGTACGTATATCAAAAGAGCACAATTAAAAAGTCTAATTACATTAAAGGCAGGTGAAGATGATGAGTGAGAGAAAGTTTGTCGAGCTCATGAGCATAAATACTCATCTTTCTATATCACAGTCTCCTACGATTAGACACTCTAGTGCGTGCAATAACAACACCCAGAACATTCAATGTTATTTTCATTACTTATTTATTTTCATATATTTAATCTGATAAACATGCTCTAATAATAAATCATGGAAATTTTATTTTTCAAATTTTTTGTGAGAAAGGTTTTATTATTTTTGATATACTGGTTATTTAATATTAAATTATATTATTATGTGAATATTGTCTGTTATTATAATAATTTTTTATCTTCCTATTATATAATTTAATTATTTTTATTACTTGAATGAATTTTATTTCCCCTTTTATTTTTGATTATTTATATATATAATATTATTTTTCTAACATACTCCTGCACGCATATCACGCAGCGTAATTGTGCAACAAAAAGATATTTATATGAGTCTCTGCGTGCCTTTTCTTAAACATAAAAATGATCTTATATTAAGATAGAATATAAACTGTATTTAGCCTCCCTAGCTGAATCCCTAAAAGTCCCCTTTAATTTATATAATCAATTTGAAATAATAAGTAATAGAAATAATAATATATATATATATAATATATATTTATTTAATATATATATATATATAATATAAAATATATAATATTAAAGAATATATATAATATAGAAATATATTACTGGATTATTGGGAAAACTTCCTTTAAAATTGATTATATATTAAAATTTAATAAGAGTATATTCAGCTCTCCTAAAGCAAGGATTAAAAAGGCATATTCTCCATTGGCAATTGGCTCTTCAAAACCTCCATTTATGTATACAGAGGACTGACTATTCATTTGAATATATTTTTATTAAATAAATAACAATGTCCACTTGTGTAGAGGTTCTGTATATAGTGATAATAAGAATAACAATATTGTAATTAATATATATATATTAATATAGATTACTATTATTAAATATAATATATTATAATAAGACTTATATTCTACAGCACATATAAAAATAAGAAAAAGAGTAATAATTCTGTTAGTGAAGTTTAAATATATTACTTTAGATTGATATTATAATATAGGAACATATTTTGATCATCTTGATATAATGAGATCTTAAATTATCACTCCCCGAGTAGAGTATATAAACATATTATATTAGAAGTTATATTAAA
Organism: Trachelipus rathkii; assembly: GCA_015478945.1. Lineage (NCBI taxonomy): Eukaryota > Metazoa > Arthropoda > Malacostraca > Isopoda > Trachelipodidae > Trachelipus > Trachelipus rathkii. The sequence continues at coordinate 25,878 of JABUQX010076583.1, read as the reverse complement.
ATCTAATAGAAGTTAACTCTAAATAGCATATGATACTCATAATGAAGAAATTATTGCATTTTAGAAAAGAAAAAAATATAAATAATAATAATAATAATAATTGTTCTTTTTCAAAGAGAGAGAGTTTGAACTTTTGAGTTGCATAATTGATAAATTTTAGTTGTAATATGCATTATGGAGATGTAGATAAATAAAGGATGACTGGAAACTCTCTCTGGAGGAAGGAATATGAAATTGATTGTTATTATTTTTATCTTTTTTTATCTTGACCAGTGTACTAGAAAGAGAGTCTTTGTTGCTGACTTCTATGTTAACTTAAAAATAGTATTAAGACTTTACAGAGATCTAAATTTAAGTTTTTTTCAGAAGCTGAGTATATCATATGGTCAAACTTTTAATATCTAAATAAAAATTTTAAGAACAGGTACATTTAAAAAAAAATACATGGATAGGGCCTGGAATTGGGTGTAGCGATAATGAATGAACCTAAGATAGAATAAAGAGACAAAGAAGTCAGAATAACTCAATGGTAGATTTTTATACCTTTCTGAATTTGTTTCATTGCTTTAGATATTGATGGTTAGGCTTGTTCAGTAATTGTTGACTGTTAATATAATATTTATCAACTCAGGGAGGTTGTTAATGAAGCCAATATCTAGAAAGCTTTTTATGGATAAGTTTCAAAATTATATTTAATAAAATAATAAGTATACAGGGTAATCTTATCTTTAGATATGGTGAAGTATACTCTCCTTCTCTTGTCCCCTATTAACTGTGCCTCCAATATATATTATATATAAATATATATATTATATGATTTATTATGTCGAAATAGTATTGAATATAATATAATACATTTGAAAATTAATTAACTTATTCTCTATTATTCTATAATACCACCCACTATAATTTTTACTTCTCTACATTCATCATATATAACTACTATTGTATATACTTCCTTGTCATCACAAGTTAATATATTTAGAATGATATAATAATCCGGTTATTAGTATTTTTACTCTCATTTCACACGATCTTAAAAACTAACTGACTAACCTATCTCTGATATACATCCATTTTATACATTTTTATATATCATACTATTCAATATAATGATATACACTTATATATTATTATAATCATGAATCAATATCATAATTAACGGTATGGCGTTAAACTCAATATAATTATATCTTAGATCAATAGTAACTGAAAACAACTATATACTTCTTTCTACTTATTGATCATGCCTTCTCTTCTTGAGGATAGACAGATAAATTAGTGACCCGAAATATTAGAGATCCGAAGCTACTTTTCATGTAATAATATTTGTTAAATTTAACACAGTAGAATAATTGGAAGAGAGATCATAAACAATCATTTCAATGCCCTACTTATACGTCAATTGTCGGTAGTAATAAATATATTATTCGATCGTCTACATCAAAGCCAATCAACAAATAAATTATAATTCTAGCGCTATTTATAAATTTTATACAAATTATCATATCCTTTATATATTTTCTATTATATTAGACTTATTCGTATAATTATGTTTCTCCCCCTACTACCCATCATATATTATATATATTATGATATTATTTTAAACTTTTGATGACTGAGACAATCTCGAAAATCTAACATGGGTTTGTTATCTAAATATGTCAAATAAATCTTTTGTCTGTAAACTTTGTCAACCCCATGGATCCTCAGCCCTATATAACATGCGGATTTTTTGACTTCACCATATGGAAACTTCAATATACCATTTCACCAAATAAACTAAAATACTCTACCGATGACCATTTGCCGTCAGAACGTATTGACGAAACAAGAACGAGATGCGGCCTCAAAACTTAAATGAGTAAACAAATATATATAATAAATAAACTGAATACAACAACTAACCTTTTAAATTGACACACACCTTTAGCACCACGAAGATTCTTTTAATCAGTAATATTTTCGATACACACAGATATCCTACTCCTATGTCGTTCCTCAATTAATGGTATTAAAATTTGTACTGGCCTAAACCCAAATCACCAATTAACCACTTATTATCATGGGCCTAACCTGCATCACTTACTTGACTAAGATGATAAACTGTACATATCCTTACAAAAAATTCCAAGATTGTTGCTCATTCTTTTATAAGCTCATCTATATAAATCCTAATACCTTTCCAAAGCGGTGGGGCTTTTGATTCCATATCTTTGAATACTTATCATTAACTAACATTTTAGATAGATTAATTATAAAAAAACTGTAAAAACTGGATAATAAAATATAAGGATATAAAAATTAAAATTAAAGTATTTAAAGTTTATAATGATCCTAAACTTAGCATAATCTCAGACGTATATACACAAAAATTAAGGACGACTTTTTTTTTCTTTTTTTTGGTGTTTATACAAAATACTTTCTTTAGTATTCACATTTTACACGCTTGTCCATCATTTCTATAAGACATTATAGCCGACAAATACTAAACTGTCAAAAACTGCCTGTTGCAAAAGTGGAAGATGCGCCGACAGCTAGTTGTTTGCGTATTTGTGGACATTGAAATAACTTAATGATTATTGACTGAGACTGTGTATATATTACACAAAAACAAATATCTTTTCAAAGTGAATACTAGAATTGAGATTCAACGTACAATAAGGAAACCTCATTAATATAAAATCACCAATGATAGAGAGTAGTCGGCATGCAATAATTCTTCATAACCCTATCCTCTACAGCACAGATCTTATGTACATAGAACTATATTACAATATGTATCCAGATAAAGAAAAGAGTTTATGTATCCATATCATATAGACAATATAAACACCAAATATGATGCAATACATTCACAGAGTGGAAAATATGAGAAATCAGAAAAAAGACAACATCTATCCAATGATATACTTCTAGTATTGAAATTTTAATCATTCACACCACATTGACGTTATATAGAAAATGTAAGGAATTTGTTTTGGTATTTGCCAATCACAAAATCAGCGAATAGATGTGAATTATCTAATTTCAAACTGCAGCTCGCTAGGTCTAACACTAGGTAGTTGCAGGTTGATCTGAGATTTGAGGTTAGATTTTTAGGATCTGTTTGTGATTGGTCTAGGAGGAGCTTGACGGTCATGGGTGAGTGAAAGTTCCAGCGGAAATAGATTGTTAATAGAGTGGTGAGCTACAATGCCATTTCCTTGCTTAGTCTCACTATCTTATTTGTGTGCATGCCCTATATACTCCAAAGCCGCCTAGTAACCAAAAATGCCTAATTTGATGGGAATTAATTCAGGCCACATCACCATTTAATTTTATTCCCCAAGCCAAACCTCACGCAGGCTAAGAAGGTAAGTGTCGTACCAAAGTTGCTTAAATTCGTAAAACATACGCTCTTGATTCTCCAGTGTGACTTCCAACTTGTCTTTGTTATCCTCACTGACCCATACATCTGCATTTTCATCCCTCAAAATCAAAGATGGTGTGTTGTGCATTTTGAGGAAAGAATTTGGAGTGATTACTTCAAAAATCAACACCTGAACGGTAAGACAAAGGTCTGCATTGATGGCGTTTGCATGAATAAGTTGGTCAAGAGTTAAGTATTGAGTTGGGCGACCAGTCTTTATCATCAGTATTTTAAGTTCTAATCAATCTTTCCCATAGGCTCCCAATCCAAGCTGAGTACAAAGGGACCTTGATATGTTTGATATGGATCAGTTCTTTGCACAAACTTAAGCTAAACGTTCTAAATTCACACTTTAAAATGTTCGGATTATTGAATATGTATTCAGTAATATTATAGCGGTGCAAGCAGCGCTGATGCTAGTAAAGACTTCTGACTCATATCTGGGAGCACTGCAAGTGTTCTCGGATAACGGAAACAATTAATGACAGCGCTTGAGGGGCTTTTGTGGTGCACAATGGGTTGGGAATCCACTCCAACGGTGGAAGGGTCGAGACAAGGGTTGAGGATCAGGAGAGTGGAGGATTGGAAAAGCCAGGGAGGTGTTAAGACGGATGTAACATTCCGACGGTGTCCGCCGGGACGCCAAAAACACACCCGTGTTGTTATTTTTTTAAACCAAGAGAGCGCAAAAGGCAGGCAAAAGAAAGTTGTTTGTAGTTTTTTCTCATTGGTCCTTAATGTTTTGGTGTTGTAGGTAAAATTAGACTCCCCACGGGTTTTGGTTAATTCAGGTAGTGATGATCAGATAGGTCCTGTTGTTAGCCCATGGGTGTGTGCCGTTTGTAGCATAGCAGGCAGGGTAGTTGTATGCAATTAACACACTATGCTAACTGCGTAGTGCCAGGGGCAGCGCAGGGAGGGGGAGGGAGATAAAGCTTAGACAGATATTGTGTTAGGTTCAAACACAGCAAGGGAATATGCGTAATGTATTGACCTACAAAGGTACGGAGTCCTTTAAATAATACTTAGAGTTTGTATATCGTCGTGCTCATAAGAACGTGATGTATTGGAATATTACCATTCACTTGATTGAGATATTTAATAGGTGTATTATGTATGAGAAGGCCCTGGATTATTAAAAGTGATTCATGTGATTAATTTGTATAAGGAATTAAATGTTATGTAATTCCGTCAATTATAAAGTCCTATTTGTATGATCGAAGTGGTTATGAATTAATGACGTCTGGCCTATAAGTATGTGATCATCATAGTAGGCATATTATAGTTAATGTTATACTAGTAAAATAAATAATTAAGCGGAATAGGATATAAGTAATTATGGATAGGAGGTATAGAGCGAGCAATAACACCGAATATCATAGATCAGGTAAAAGATAAGAGCATATAAATTTAAGAAAGCGGCGAGTAAATGAGAAAGACCTCATATATTATAAATATAGATACCTAGGTAGGGATAGCTATAGTGGATAAAGCTCTCAGTAGGGCTGGCTATTGAAAAAGATAAATTGTTGCCGGAGTCTCGAGGCAGGACGGCGGTGTGTAACGGAACAGTGAAAATGTAACCAGTACTTGTGGCAGTATCCTGCTGACTGAGAATGAGAGCATAAAAAATCTCCTGATGTACTGCACCTTTAGAATAGTGCTGTATTGGAGGACACCACCATGGGGACTTTCAGGCCTGCTACCCAGTAGGCTACAGGCAGAGTTGTATGGGATTCGGTCGCAATAAAGTTGGATGGACTCTTCGCTCAAAGCGCGGAATAAATGTATTAAGAAATGACAACGATCATTGGTTATATGATTTAAACGATTATAGGCGTGTAAAAGTGGAATAGAAGGAAGCTACTTAAACGGGTTTGGCAACTGGTTTACAAACTCAGCGGGAGGCGCGTGTAGTTCCAGAAGGTAAGACAAACAACGTAATCGCCATATCCTGAGTGCAAATGTGATATGAAGATGAAGGGAAGAAGTAAAATCGTTCTTGTGACATCATTAATAGCTTGGAAGGGCTTGGTCGGGCCTTTTGTAAGTACTCAGACAATATTATGGGAATTCGAATAACGAGAAGCTTAAAAAGCATTATAGTTGAAAAAGCCTAATTCTTATTGTTTGAGTTAAAAGGTGTGTAAACCTAGAAGTCGTTATACAAAGACTGCTCGGTCAACTGGCGATGATTCACTGTCAGCGACGCGGAGTCCAGACCGTCGTTATCCTGCGCAAGGAGAGAGATAATAAAAGTCTCAATGTGACTCATTATACCATAGAAGAATGAAGTCACAGGAGATTTACTCTTCCATCAAGCGGGATACGAACATGGTGGACAATGCAAGCTCGCATGATTCTATCCAGCCCATTGCCTGTAACCAATCATAAGAGCCATCCGACGTCCCCAAAAAGATAGCGCTTCTAAATACGTAGGTGTTTTATGTAGTAAAAGCTACGACCGGTTTCTTCATTCTTCACATAAAATAGCCTGAAAAGTACTCATAAGGTGACGCTGGCCCCCACATTTAAAAGGAATTGACGTCACCAGGAGATGTTGACGTCTCCTATTTCAGCTGGGATTCGAACACTGTGAACCTCACGCGTCGCAGAAACAGACGATATGTTAATCTAATAGAGATGGCCGGCCACTGCTTAACCACTAGTAAAAAGAATGGACTCATCATTTCTTAAAATGAGATGCAGTCAACAGGAGCATTTTACCTCTCCACTCAGCGGGACTTCGAACGATGACCTCCGCCGTTGCAGAGTTAACACATAATCCACGGATGCTCTAACACTAGGCCATCCACGTCCCAATCACTTTTGACACCATTATTCTTAACACACGCCTCACTATCGTCGTACACTTTCTTTTGATTCCATTCAGAAAGCCTACCACCAACACTATATATCACTAACAACACCTGCCATAGAGCCCTTTCCCTATTAAACCCTATCAATACCCCTTTTGCAAATCCATTAAAACTTAAAGTACAATTATTCTTCTCTCCCTCATTTTCTCTATCATTTGCTTCAATGTAAAAGATCTGATCCACACTCCTCTCGTACACCTGAAAATGCACTCTCGTCTCCTTCCCAACACAGAATATTAGAGTCTTCCAATTATCTTGTTCATCAACAGTCATCTTCATACTTCTTGATCACAGAATACTAAGAGCCCAATTGTACTAGAAAACTTTCCGTGTCTTAATTATAACTCAAATCCATAACTTATATTTCAACGCAAATAAAAAATTTCTACAGTTCCCTTTAATCTCCTTTACCCTCTGGAACAAAACAATAATAAGCCTGGTAACTATTTACTATTTCTTATCCTTTCAATTCCCTCGGTGAACTATGTTCCGCTGTCTTAATTATAATCAAACGTCCATTATGCCTTTAACACAAAGCTTTCAAGTAATTCCTCAATATCTATTTCAAGCTTGTATACCCTTAAGTGTCCTTCATGCGTCTATGTATTCATTTTTACTACCAAGTTATAAATTATTTTCATTCAGTCTTCCATATACTGCAATTTGTAATTTCAGCCCATTTCTGTCAACTATTCTCCACTTCACACCATCCCTCTTCGTTTGCTAATAACCTCAGCCCCAAAATACCTGCGATTCCTTCTTGACAGTCCCAACTAGAACCCTACCACACACCAGCAGTGGATCGAAGGATCCACGTACTACACGCTTTCACTGGTCACTGCCATATTATACAGATTTTCGAGTGTTCGTTGCCACACTCCCTCACACCCACTTTCTACACTCAGATTTACACGAATAAAAGCACACTACATGCTCCGTAATACATATTAATATGTCATGAAATGACATGGTTCCCCTATTCGTTTTATGATTTTCTTAACGCTTTTTTCAGGCTTACCTCATTGCCTTCCAGAAAGCTTCCCTATTTAATTTTCCCTTATGTATGTTTCCCATTCATCACTATACCTCGTCCATAAACTGCTTTCTAAGCCGTTTACCTTCTTCTTTCTCACGTACGGCCTCTTTTAGTATTTCTTTTTTTTCCTCCTTAATATAATTTAAACACAGAGCATCTTTCTTTGAAAATTCTCTCTGATAGTGCTTTAGTACAATCATATCCACGGTCTTTTTTACTTTTAACTGCTTGGATTCATCACCTCTTCATTTCCACCATCTCATCTAGTTTCGCACTTATTCTTACTTCCTACATTTTAGCTCAATCCTCACATACTGACTTTTTATTTGCACTGCTATCAATTGCTTCCCAGATTTATTTAGTGTCAGCTTGTTTCACCTTCAACTGAATTTTACTTGCTCGAGTCGTTCTTTACATCTTATCCTTATTACCTTGGTTTCACTAATAACTTCTCACCCTAATTTTACCCTGCTTCCTTCCAATATCACCTTCCTCTTCCACCAAGTCCACTAACTTAATTTTTCATAGGAACAACATAATGATCCGATTTAATCCCCTTTCGAAACAACGCTCCCGTACTGTATTTACATCCAATCAATTAATACTTCAACATCTTACTCATTCTATATCACCAAAACACTAAAATAATTCAATCATACTTATTCTCTATCGATACATCTCTACCTTATCAAACCTAACTAAGTATACTTATGGATACTCTTGGTTTAAAGAAATTTTTTACTTACACACACACCTCTCTCCTCACAGTAATCAATCACCTCCTACCATTCTCATTTTCTCCCACCACCCCAAAAACCTAACCTGTTATACCACCTTTTTTTTTATCTATATATATATAATATATTGAATAATATATATATATATAATATATTATTATATATTATATATAATATTATATATTATGATATTATATATAATATATATATATATATATATATATATATAATTAATAGTAATATATTATATATAATATATAATATATATATATAATATATATACACACACACTGTATATATAAATTCGAATTAATAGTCAAGTTTATCTTATGACCATAATGGTTCAAAGGTTACGCTTAGATGGGGTTTAAGTTCTGGTTTCAAGATAATACAATTTTGTCTTCAGGTATATTTTCTAGACTGATCTTTTTGAATGCTTAATATAACAATAAACTATAGAATGGAGGAGTACGCTCAGAATTGAATTGTTGTACTCAAATAACGATGGTATGATATCTAGTATTAAACAACCAAGTGGAGGTACACTTTTATACAATAATATAAAAAAACAAAGGAAATGACCCTGAAAACGTTATGTTTAATAACATAAAAAACCGTTTTTTTTGTCCTTTTTTGCCATATATATAAAGTTAAAACGAATAGTGTAAAATAAACATAGTTAAACTGTTTATTTTCACACACGGCCTAATAAGGAATGTTATGTAACTATTTTCTCAAGAATAAAGAAGTAAGAATGGGTAAGTTTATATAAGTATTAGAGATGTTATGTGGATATCCAGAATGAAGATCCGATTGAGTCAAGTGCTGGGTTCAAAGACACTAGTTAAAATGACAAAGTGCGAAGGGTTGGTATGTGAAGTGTTTGTTTATTGAGGTCTTGAAAGCCCACAGTTTGAGTATAACTGGAGACTGGATTTGGTCTGCTGAAGAGGAAACTATGGGTGATGTCTGTTTTGACAAACCGCCACATGGAATGGAAAATGAATTATTATATATTGGATTAGAGGTAATTTGATGATATCATATAATACTTATGTGTAGGCGAATAAAAGAGAAAATAAGTATAATACAATTTGACGGTTTAATTATTATAGTGATGAACGAAGGATTAAACGAAGCCCGATTAGAATCAAAGATGAATCAGTTTGTAGAGACTTAGTGGATGAATGATGGTATTAAGCTAATAATAAAGCGCACATTAGATAGCTCTCTCTCGCAAAAGTAATAATGTTACAAAGAGTTCTAAGAGGAGGGAAGAGTTAGAATGAAGTATAACTCAGAGAGATAAGAATAGGGATCGCGCTACATTGCCAAGCATGATGGAGACTAGCATGGACAGGGATATCACTGTGAGTATACCAAATCTGTAAAAAATATTTCGTACAAAATCACATTAATTATTACTGGTCTCACAAGTGTGGCATTTGAGAGAATCATAAGACGTATGATTGTGGTAAGATTGTGGATGAAATTGTGTAGTGGCTAATGAGACTTGGCGTAAGAAGAAATAAAATATTTTGAAGGGCTCATCCGCATAGATGTAAACTACTGCAACTGAGCCTATAGAATGACCTATAATGTTATACCGGTGAAGATAATTCAAAGAAATGGAGCGGAAAGAAGTTGTGTGATTTATTGTTAGCTGGGGATATGAAAGTTCATGGTTATATCTCCACTCTGTGATGTGTGAAGAGGTATATAGATTGCAGACGAGACTGCGTAATATTTATATAATAAATAAATCCACCTCTATCATCATTTGATTACGAACGCGCAAAGGGAAAACGTGGATATTGTAGATAGATCGTTAGGTTGGAGCGAATTAGCATTATTTATAAGAGATGTAATGTTCACGAGATACCGCATATTAATAGCGCAGGTATTTTTGTTTAATATGACGATAGAAGACTCGCACGCTCTGACAGGGACTAGATTGTGGCGAAGGAAACATAGGTGCGAATAATATGTGAACGGAGTATGGAATAGTAACGCGATTGCACGACCGAACATGAATTAAGTATTTAACAATATGAAACATAGGGTATATGATATAATTATAGAGGATGAGAGGATAAAAGGAATCTAAAATAGGAACTCATAGTAATCTATTGTTTAAATGGTCTTTTAAATGGTTTAGTTCAAGGGTATATGCACATGGGATAATATATGTGTTGTACGCGTCGCGAAAGACGTGGGTAAATGGTGGGACAGCGGTGAGTGGATATGGACTTATTTTTATCTTTTTTTTACAAGATCTAGAATTCGATAATAACAAGATGTAGTATGTTTTATAATACTAGATAGCTCGAAAAGCGTAAGTGAAAAGTATTTAACATGGAAATAAATTTGTGAGACGACTTCGTTGCTTTATAATATTATATAAAATATGGGAATATTGGCAAGAATATTGGCTTCCGTCCTTCCCCTTGATATTGTATATAATTTCAGGAAACTCGTGCATAGATAATTGAAATGTCATATTTCACTGGATTATTAAAATTGTCATAAATTATTATTATATTATACTATTATGTTACGTTTGACAAGTACCTGGATATTATACTGTAACCCTACCTTTATATGTACAGTATCTCAATATATTATTGAGCATATTAATGTACCTCTCTATTATTATATAGGCACCATATCATCATATAATAATATTTATATGTCATAGTTAATAGTATCATATTATAAATATGATAACGTGTGAATGAATATATATCGGATTTAGCCTTGGAAGAGAAATGCACTGATGATATTAGCACAATTGTTGTGATGGGTTACTAGTAACTCCTAGTTTAGTGATAGAGATTTGTAGAGACTTATTTAGAGTGGAGAAGCATCCTCGCAATCGCTGTATTATTATTCAAGGTGGAGAAGTTCATTGGCAAATACAGGGATATTTAAATATTATTCTACACTAGTACATTATTATGTATTATGTCCTAAACCCGAACTAAATATATAACAAGGTTATCCTAACACCTATTTATTCTCTGGCTTAAATCATGGATTATCATTACATTACTTTGTCCCTTCACTTGCAAAACTTACATATAGTAAATATAATTTATTCATTGTCATTCTTATAATTATAAAATTGCACAATCAAACAAATTTATATTTTATTATTATTTATAATTATATTCATATGATTTTTTTAGTTGTGTGAATTTTTATTTTTATTTATTGGGTCTATTATTATATTTTATTTAATTTACTGGCTGGGTAAGCTAAAAGGAGGCTTGGTAGTTATTCTTTTCCTCTAACAACAATAATATCATATATAAGCCCTAGTAATAATTTACAGAATTTGACTTTATGACCGTGATACAAAATAAATCTGCAATTCCCTCTCAATCATTAATATAAGTAGATATCCATCCTATGTATCCTTTTTAGACATATTACCCTATCTAATCTTAAAGTAATCTGTCCTTTGGCATCTCTATGTGTGCTTGATCAGATTGATGCATTTATATACTTTAATAAGTTTACAGCTATATAAGTTTTAAAATGACTTCTTATAGATGTTAATGAATTTATATCAGTTATATGAAAAGGAATAAATTATTGCTCGATAGTTTAAAATAAGTCCTTTTAAATGCAATGGGCAGTTTAAACATGATTAACTCATTAACTTATTTTCTGCGCATTTGTGAACCAGAAAGTATAACCTGATTTTAAGCTCTGGATGTAATCTACATCTTAATTGAAATCTTCGTTATTAAAAAAATTGTCTAAATCTAAACCACATCCAAATTTACCATAATAGTCAAAAATATCATACAACAATCTAGATCGAGAAACAGTCGTGTGTGCAATTATTCAACAGGGTGGAAAGGGTGTAGCGTCACATTACGGGTCAGATGGGGCCTAAATGCTAAACCGTATAAGTCATACATCCGTGCAAATTTAGTGAATACGAAGGTTGGCCAATGGGAGCAGCACTGAACGGATAGTTGAGATCCACTTAACAGGGGGAAACCTAAGTAATACTCTTGATGCGGTGAAAAACAATTACTCTCATATTCTTATGCCGCCGCCCTACCTGCAATAGAACACCGATGAGTAATCGATAGTTGGCAGAGAATAAGCTGTGAGTGTGAAGCAGCGACTAATTAAATTACAGAAGCGTTATGTGGACCTTTGCAACCAAGAAGAGATCAGCCGGGAAATCACCCCCTAATATTTTAATGCTTTCTCAGGATAAACATCTTGGGTAATAATGTTCATGGCAACAGTAAATAGAGCAACAAATGCGCAAGGATCATTGCCTCGAATGTTACTGATTTGATCTATATGTAGCCAATCCTGCCGCCTTCATATTCCTTCGCACAAACGCGTCGTTCAGCCTAATTACCCTCAGAAATAAAATATTTGGCTCATTAAGAGAATCCTACAGTAAAATGTATATATGTTATAAAATGAGATTGTATCTTATACAAAAAAATTATTTAATGACATCAAATTTATCAATTACAATTAAAATTATTTATTATGCGTATTACCTTTCTTAATCACATAGTAAACATTCGTTTAATACTACAATAGCATTACTGTTTTTTTTATTATTTGTTATTAGATAAATTAATTTCACTTTTAAGGGTAAAATCCCATTTCGATCATTATTCATGTCGAACGCGGTTAGTTAATATAATATTAATAGTGGAGTTACGTCCTGTGGTTAATTACTAACTATTTTCTCTGTTGACGGCGTATGATGGTCAACATTATATCTACATTATGGAGTCAAGCTAGCGGTGATGGGAAGGGCTCATAGTAAGGAGATGTAGGTTCAATTATAAAGGAGGAATAATTATGGTAACTCTGATAAAGTACAGTAATAATATAATCTATAAGATACACTAGAATAGTAACTCGAGTTACATAGGAGAATAATATAGTTATTATATTTGAAAGTCATAAGTAAAGTATATAAAAGTAAGCTATGAAGTAGAAATAAATATAAATCATAAAACTTAAAATTATATAAATGACTCATAAGATACAAATGCCAGATGCGGGTGTGACTAAATACTATAAATGCAGGATAAATGAAGTACATGATGACTCAGGGAGCCAGTAATATAGACTACTGAGAAACCTAATTAGGCTGAGGAAATAGGATAAAGGACAATCAGCTGTAGGTTTGGTACTATAGAGCAAATAAGGCCATCAGAGATTACAAAAGATTTAGTGCTGCATTTAGCAGTGTATGTTAAAAGGTGAGACAAGCATATTAATAGAGGACAGACACAAAATTACAGCGTGATTATTACTGCGACGGGTTCAGTGTAACAGATAGTGAGTGAGTCACGGATTATAGACGTTAGTATAATCGAATGTACACAAGCAAGCAGCACGAAAACGACCTCGTTAACATATAGAAGCTGTGCGGCGATCCTGCATTCATAATGCAGATTACGTCTCCTCTCATAACGGTCATCTAACATCTGTCTACCCATCATTAGCCACTAAGTAAAAGACGACTGCTCTGGGAATGTAAGAAGGCTGGGTACGAAGTCATCAATCTCTAGCTCCACCCAAGTGCTGACACATGCAAAGTCGACTCAACTGGCTAAGCTCCGGGAGTTCAGCTGGGCATGCATCATAGCTGTCTCTCATCTATGATGATTACAATTTGCTGGAGTCTACCAATCAAGCTTACCACGTTTCTGTGCACAGAAATTAAACAGTATGGTGACATAGAAATGGAGGTGAATATATCCATACACTTAGAGTGCGGCATATATCTTTATGCTATGTGAGGACTCTGGGTTCACCACCTAAGATCACCATATAACTCGTAGTAAACTATTAATTTGAGACGAAAGAGGAGAGGCAGAGAAGGAGCCAACGGAGAGAAAAGACTGAACGCACAGGGGTAAAAAGAGAGGAAAGTGCAGAGAAGATGGCGCCCGTGAAGATGGAGAGAACGATAACTTATACTAAACTTAATTTGTTTCTTGCACTATATAATATCTTATTATTCATTAGGCTATATAAAAGTAATGAAAATTAACTCTCCTTTATGTAATTGCGTAAATTTCAAACCTTGAAATCTGAAGGACAACGTTAAAATATATTAACCTTAATATTACCTTATTTCAGATTAAAAAATTACCCCTTTTCTCATTGCAAGCAGTATATTTATGGAATCAAATTGGAGACCAACCAAGAACCATAGAGCCGAAACAAAAATGAAAACCAATTTAACATACACCCATTTATACGTAGAAAATAGGATATAGGCCGATATAAAAAAGGACCGCAAGGGATTAGAACTGCACTCGATGGGTCGTGGAATTGAATCCCGTGAACAAGCAGGTAATCAGAGATACAATACTGAGTGTTATGCGAAGCAAAAATGGGAATGATGGTATCCAATTGAGTCTGCAATAGGTAGTGTGAGGAGGCCCAAGCCCAGGCTGGAATGTGTGTGTTCTAGCCTGATCGCGTGCCTTGAGGGGTGGAGAAAGTGGAAAAGCGGGTGATGAGAACCGCTGAACGAGAGACAAGATAGAAGTATGAAACCGACAGGCTGCATTCCCGAAAAGATAAAATGCCGCGCATAGAAAAAGGTACGTCACAACTTCATGGTACTTGTATCAAAGATTATACACTTATTCACTTATTTGTTAAAAAGGAGGTGAGGAGGCCAGTGACAGTATTCTATGATTTATTTTATTTCAGACACCAACCACAAACTCATATCAATGCGGAAATCTACATCATGATATTGAAAAGATCACATCCCACAGTAGAGGAGAGCAAAAGAAGCTATAGTTAAAATAGAAAAATGAAAGGGAAATTATAGCTGGGATTGTTTCATTGCACTTGCTAATCGCCATATAATAGAACCTACGTCTGAAAAAAGCTATAGATAGGAACGAGTTGAGATAAGATATAATAACCAGCTGTTTCGAGTAGACAATAGCATAAAACATAGTTATTTTAGTCTTTTAAAACCAACCTGGAAATAAATACGATCGATGGTTATAAATTACCACATTGAATTGAGCAACATGATTCAAATAGGAGGAAAAAGCAAAGCGTTATAAGCTGGTGAGCGGGCTATGTGTAGGGTCATGAACGGCAGGGCTAGAAACGTAGTACGCCCATTCAAAATAAAACGACCAGGAAAAGAGTAGATGTGGCGCGTCACGGATGTAGGGTGGACAGAGTGATTAAATGTCTTAACTCATATTCATTAATTACCTGGTTGATATGATTATTATTAAATACCTCGATTGTCATATTTATCCTAGACGCCATGATATTGTAATTATTGAATGTGAGTGGATTCATTGATTATTTAGGCGATGTGAGTAAGAATTTAATTGGGATTATTATTACTGTCGTATAGTAATTTATCTTTGATATTATTATTATATTATGAATTATTATATTAATGTCATATTGTATAAATGGAACAAGAGTTTTCACATGCTTTAAATGGAATATAAAATAATATATTATTAATTATTGATGTAATTATTAGATCATTATTATTCCAGTAGTAGATTAATAGGATATTTAGATCGTCATAATCCATTACCAAATATAAGGATTAACTATATCTCTCAATCTTTAATCAACTTTTTATAATATACAAAAGTATAACGTTCTATTATTATTATGCATACTAAATCGATTTATCCTTTTTTAAAATTGCTTTGGTTATAAAAAAAGATTTTTAAAAGAACATCTTTAAACCGAATTTATTTTTACTGTCTTACGAAAATTAATGCTATATAGAGTATAGGCACTTTTTGAAGTCTCTTTCATAATTGCTATTTGTTACTATAATAGTTTTTTATCTTATTTAATTTTTTCTAATAGCTGTACTTATTTTACTTATTATTACTTATATACTTATGTTATTATATAACTTGTTGTTCTTCTAAGGTACTTTCATTTATAACGGATGATGGTCAAGAGGCATGTATTAATTATTATTAGTTACCTCTAATATTATATTATAAAAATATGATTAATAATTTTACTGTATTATTTCGTCATTTCTGATGATCTAAATTATTATTAATGTATATAAATACCAAGTAATATGAAATATTTTATTATCCAATAAAATTATGATGAGTTTAGAAAACACTATTTCAAACTGTATTGTTTAATTAGATTCATTATATTATTTTATTATATTCATTTATTATTATTATGATTATTGTAATTATTTTATTATAGTCAGCATTATTATTTTTAATTTTAATTACTATTATTATTATTATTAATATATTATTACTTCATAACGGGTTTAGAATAATAAATTATATAAATTAGGATTCAATCTAAATTTAGTTAACTTTTACTTTATTATGGTTACATAGCTAGTAATTAACAAACGGGATTGTAATTATGCAATATAAACTTATTATGATGAAGTTATCCCTTTTTTTTTCTCATTTGCCTAGCAGTTCTCTTTTAGCTAGGCAACCTACAATTATTGTGGTTAAAATTGAATGTTTGGATTGTAGTCTTCAGTTTTGTGCATTTTTCAAATTCAGATTATGATATGTAGAAATAAATTTAGGTATATATAATTTAAAATTAATGTAATATAGAATAATTATATATATATTATATATAAGATATTTATTTATATATTATCCTCATGGAATATATAGGTACTATCACATTATAAAGAATCATAATATAGTTAAATATAGTTTATTAAATATTTATAATAATTTTTATTCATTTTTCTTTAAAATTTAAATAACGAGATGTTTTATTAATTAGAATTTACTTATTAGATCAGCGATAACTACTAATTTTTTAGCCTAGCCTACAAGCTTTTCCCCCTCTAAGAAAAATCTAAACTTAGTCTAAATAGCAAAAATGATTAATTCTTTTTTTCTTGGTACATTGAGTTCAGTAAAACTATAGGTTAGGCTGAGTGTTCCTATCATAAAAGGAACTGTAACCATCTTCATCCGTTAAGCTGATCTAATAAGTGCGATTCACGTTATACTTCATTTTTTGAAAAGGTTTTTTTTGCACAGGTAAGTACTTCCAATCACCTAAATAAGCCTCGTGCGTACTTAACTACGACATAATTTTACTTCATAAGGCAATGCATAAAATCTCTAACCAGTGTTTTAGTCGCAGAATTGCTTTTTAGGAGTTATTCCACGCTGCAGATTTATGATTTCGTGTTAAAGATTAGGGGGAAGCTTCTGGATTGCGCAATCAAAAGGATTTTGAAAGACCGAAGATTTGCTCGGCGGCTAGCCGTCTTAGCAAAATTTACAAATTTCTTAAGAAGTGAAGGTGATTCCAAATTTGTATGATTTTAATTAGATTTACATATAATATATATGATATTATATATATAATATATATATATATATATATATATAATATATATAATATAATATATTATATATATACTATATATATATATTATTATATATATATATATATAATATATATATATATATATATATATATTATATATATATACTATATATATTATATATATCATATATATTATTATATATTTATGATTATATATATATAATATATATATATCGTGGCGATTCCTGCCTCATATTTGGACGCATGCAATGCTGGAAAACTAAAAAGCTAAAGAAAATGCAATATGACCTACTAAATAATATATATATATATTATATATATATATATCATATATAATATATATATATATATATATATACCGTAATATATATGTATATATATTGCTATATATATATAATATATATATATATATATATATA
Source organism: Trachelipus rathkii (assembly GCA_015478945.1). Lineage (NCBI taxonomy): Eukaryota > Metazoa > Arthropoda > Malacostraca > Isopoda > Trachelipodidae > Trachelipus > Trachelipus rathkii. Next base: position 8,026 of record JABUQX010076583.1, on the reverse strand, counting down.
ATAATATATATATTAACCTGTATCTTGAACTCAAAAGATATTTATTGGAATGTCTGTATTTGTAGTGAGATTAGTATATTTTTACCCTTTAAAAGTTAGAACATATATCTGTATTAATAATCTGAAAATGATACATATTTAATAAAATATATATATAAGTAGTATGTATATATTATTATATATATTATAATTATTCTATATATATTATATATTATAATCAATTGGCAATTCCTTAATCTCGACATCGTCGCGAAATATTTTCGATAAAGTTGATCGAAACTTTATTGTTTGCATTTATTATTCCTTGGAAAACTAAAAAGCTAAAGAAAATGCATATCCTGTTTAAAATATTTATGGGGAACTTGTGAATAACCTTTATTATTATGAGTTCTAATATTAAATCAACTTTAACGTATTTCTTAAGTAAATATTAATGATATAATATTAATTTTATAATTTCATCTAAAAATAAAAAAAAAAATTTTTTTATTAAGTTAAATAAATCTTAGCAATAAATTTTATAAAGTATATATTAATATATTTAGTATATTAATTATCAATTTTATATAATTTCTTTTATATATATGCCAAACATATTTATGAAAGTTACCCGCAATGAGATTCTTGGATAATGACCGAAAATACTACAAGAAACTAATAACAATAGGTATTTGGAACCGCATTTTCATATTTGTATTATTTATTTACTTGTTTTTACTGTTTATTTGTCATCTTATTTATTTTTTTCAAACTGCTTATCTTCAAAAACATTAGATACAAGCAAACTAATAACATATTATAGGAATTCAGAATTTGATCTGCAATGTATATTGAGGGGAAAATAAGATTTATTTATATAGCGTTTCGCCTTCGAAATACATATTTGGAATCTGGCGTATGATTTTTTTTAGGGGGCTCGAGGCCGACCGGTGGGACAGAGTGGGGAACGTTTTCGTCGTCCACAGGAGGGCCGAGAGACCCCGACTCTTTGCATCTTTGACGTATTTACACAAGGTGTTTTTTTACTTCTTAGTTAACTAATAAAAAAATCCTTCATTTTCATACAAATTTCATTACACGCTGAATCCATATTAATGTTATATTAGTATTTCCTATGTAACTTATCGTGAAGTTATTGGAGATTTTAAAAATTAAAAAAAAAAATTATTTTCCATACAAATTATCTTACAGCTGAATTTTCATATATTTGTTATTAGTTTTTCTTGTACCTATCTTAATTTTAGAGAATATCATTGCGATGGGTATTTCTTTATGTTTCGCCATTTTAAATAGTATATATTATAATATATATATTATATATAATTATATTATATATATTATTATATATAATTATACTAATATTAATTATATATATATAAATAATATATATATATTATATATAATATATATATATATAATATTAATGTATTATATTATATTATTATATATTATATATATATATTAATATATATATATATATATATATATATATATAATAATAATATAATAAAATCCCCACTCCAAACACATTAATTTGTAAGGAGTTCTATTGGAAAAGAAGCCACCAAATTCAAACTGGTTCACTTTTGTTTTAAGATCTAAATTACATATTTATATTTCTCCCTTTAATAGGAAAGCTGCTGAGTATATAAGGCTCAATAATTGAATGAAAAAAAAAGTATAAGTTAAATTTATAGCCGTACTTTTAGTCGGCTGTAAGGCCTATTATTGTTAGTAATACATATTTTTTTCTCATATATTGATTCAATTGATCGCTGTCTATTGTATTGCATATTCGACACCAATATTACTAATAGAAATTGACGGTGAGAAGCTAATTTTAGAGTAAAGGTGAATTTTTTTTTGCTGTTCTGCATGCAGAGTAAATCCATCATAAAAAATTTAATATTATAAATATTATAATAATTATTAGTTATTATATATTTCATCCAGACCAAACAAGTCATCAGATATGCATGTTGTAATTATTTTTTACTTAACATAGGTACGCATTCATTTATTGCATGCTTTGCATTCATGGAGAAAACGCCACTGTATATTATATATATATATATATATATATATATATATATATTTATATATATTTATATTATATTAATATATATATAATATATTAATATAATATATATATATATAAATATATATATTATAAATATATATAGTACCGTATATATATATATATATATATATATTATATAAATTCACATATATAATATATAATTAGATAAGTTATGCTATATACTCTACTCATGTTATTATTCAATAGTAGTATATTATCATACGCAGCTCATATGCACAATACTGTAATATATATATATATATATATATATAAAATATATATATATATATATATAATTAATATATATATATATATACTATATATATTATATATATAAATATATATATATATATAATTATATATGATATATAATATAATATTATATATATTCTAAACTTCAGAGTTCAACTTCTCCCACGAATTTCTGATTTCTGGAGCACTTATGTGGATGTCTAAGCGAGAGTACAAGAGAAAGGTGATGAAGTATAGTTACTGTCGACTTCTCTCATGGATTCTGCTCGGAGCAACAACGGTCTAGTGAAGGTATTGGCTCGAAGCGCTGTGTGAGTGTTAGAATAAAAGAGTGAGGATGCGAGTTTTAATATAGTACCTTACACTGTATGCACTAAGTATAAGAGTTAAGTATTACTTATTATTGTTGAAGGTTTATGGTTATATGCGATGAGGAGAGCTCTCTCTCTCAGTGTGTTGAAATAATAGATTGGTATTGGAATATCAACGAACAAGCGTCTTTGAGTTTAAATATTGGTTAGAGGAGATCTATATGACTTAACTTGATAATGGCAAGCTACACATTAATGTATGCTACTGGCCTGTTATAATATATAAAGTAGTAGACACGGATTTATTCTAAATCGATTACTTACCTAAGGGATGAATCCAGTCAGGTTGACATATAATTAATATACTTTTGATAGATACATAATATGGGACTAAGTCTATTGTGAGAGTATAGCGCTCATAAGGTTTTGCTAATGAAGGTGTATGTGTTATATTTACTGTTGATTTAAATGTTAATATAATAGGTAATGAATAACTTTAATGGTTATGTATACGAATAAGAGTAATATTATAAGAATCTAAATGGTAACTATACTACTCAAATATTGATGTCAAATACCATAGTGGACCCTGTATTTAGGTATATATGTGTGAGAGATAAGAATTTAGATAAAATGAGGTAATCATAATTGTGAAACACATTTGTGAGAGTATTGTAGTGTTAATAGTTAAGATGTCACAAGAGGAAAATTGATAGTAGAATAGTAACCGGAGCGAATAAGCGTATTTGATGCGAAAGATGGAGTGTATTATTTCTTGGAAATAATCCCTATTTGTGGATGGATTAACGCAATGAGTATGGAAAAAAGAGTCGGGTATGTGAGTGTACACGCGGGATTTGTTTGTGATAGTGTGAGAGTTGTGCATGTGTAAGTTCGAAACGCGAGTTATCATTCTGCACACTTTGGTTTAGTGACTGATATAGATAAATTGTGGATGAGAAGTCTCAAGCATAAAGGGATTGGCTTCTGTACATTAGAGAGTAAATGGAACTTGAGAGTTTAGGTGAGATGCGAGATAGTGAAAGGTGCCATTTACAGAGCTCGGTGAATGGCGGGGATAAGCAGTGTTTTGTGCTCAGGCTGGGTTATGTTAATGGCTTATGCTGTCGTCCCTATAGGGAATAACCTCCTCCATACATTGACAGGAGTACTCACTATAATGATGTGCCTCTGTCGCAGTCTTCGAGTGAAATACTTCTCTGGTGTGAGTACGTTTCATGAGCTGCAGTATCGGAGTTCTTACTATTTACTATAGGCGTATTATTAAGGGGATGTTTAAACGGGAGGTGCATTTTTTTCATACCTGTGTGCAGTATAGCTGTTTCCGAATTAACTACGTGTGTTCCGATTCTAATCTAGTCTATACCGCTAACTTGTGTAGAGCCCCCAAACTTTTGTAGGGAAGAAGAGAGCAAGCAAGAGTATGAAGTATTTGTACTAAAGATCAATCTAATACGCACTTATAATCTTCTATATACAACACAGATTGGTAACGAAAATGTTAAGAAGTAGTATCTCAACATAGAACATATGACTGATAGTTATATAAAATACACGAGCTAATATCTCCTTAAAGTGATAATAGATCGTAAATGCACGTCCTGAGCTAAATCTACCACCGTAAAGGATTATATATTATTCAGCTGGAGAAATATGTGCATACTGGACTTAGTGTCCTCTCATGTGCATATATTTCAGTCAATTCAGTGGACTAAACTTCTCTAGTGTCCATGACCCTCTCAGCACCACTATCATTACCCTCTCTTCTATCTGTCCATAGAGCTCTGTATCTCGCTCAACTTACTTTAAATTCCATTTCTTTTGACGATCTAGGTACCTAGTCGTCTATTCTCCTCATATATATCATCGATGAGAGCAACCGATTTAATCGATCCCGCGTCTTATATTCCAAATCTTCTGACTATCATCCAATGAGAGTACGATTATATATTGCTAGATCTACTATTTCTAATAAATATGATTATAATCATAACTAATTATATTATCTATCAAATCCAGTATTTGTTAAATATTTAAAAGTTGTTTATTCTCTCAGTTAAAATATTAGTTATTTCGATTTTAAGTCACGGTGATAAATAACTAATACTGGCGTGATTTAAAGTTAAATTTAGTATTATACGTATCTGGATATATAATAATATAAATGACTAGTTTTAAATATGTTTTAAAATTTTCTCTTACGTTGTGAGGGATAATATATTCGTTACTATTCAATATTATTTATATACTATTTTGATAATTCTCTATATAACTTTGTCTTCTTAGTGTTAACTTTGTAGAGAGATAAGAAATAATATTTTATAACATATAAAATAAAATACTATTTATGACGCTAAGAGGAAATACTTAATTATTACTTAGAAATTTTATATCAACATCTAATTTAATTATATATTCTTCAGTAGAAGTTTGCGTCTTATAGATATAATAAAATAACTGCGTTTATGAATTCGATAAAAATTATTACTGTAGATATATAGACCTGTAAATTAATAATAATGAATATTATTTATATTATATAATATAAATTATATTAAATATATTAATAATTTATATATATATATATAATATAATTAATATATATAATATTAATTATATATATATATATATATTATATATATTATATATAATATATAATATATATATATATATTATTGATAAAAACACGCTATACACAAATATTGCATTTATTGTTACAACACCACCTTAATATTTTACATTTAATCTATTTCATTATACTCTTAACCTTATCTATAATGTTATATACTCGTAATATTATTAAGCTAATATATATAATCATTATTTAAACACTGTAATGAAACTTATATCTTTGAATGAGTGAGTATGTGATTAAGCTTTAAGATTGAATCGACTTCATTATGAGTAATGATAATTGAATCTTTCATTTAATAGTGTATAATATGTGAACCTCATTAGTCAAAATGATTATTAATTGTTGCATATGATGATATTATAAAGGCCGAGGTAGAGATTAGTGAGGGTTACTAGGCGTAATGTAAATATATAATAATGTTAATTAATAGTACAAGATGTTAGTTTGTCACGTTAATTTAATTATACGTCACGTTAATCAATAATCCGTCAAATATACTCTTGTCAGGCTTTATATTAATAATTCTATTTCTGGTTCTTCAATTTCTATTTAATAATTCGACAGTCACGTAATTAATGACCTTCTTTATATTACTCCATCACATTTTCTTCTTTATCTTCTTAATTCTTATTTCTACTTATTCTATTTATTTCTAATTTATATAGTGTCTTTTCTGATATCATCGTGCTCATTATATAAATACCAGTTTCTTCGTACCATAGTACAATTCATTAATTATTATTTCTGTATTATCTTATTATGTACTCTTATAAATCTAATGTATCTTAACTACACTTTTAATATATACATATATTAGTCTAAAGAGATCAGAATATGTCTCAATCTCAGAAATACTAACAATATATAGTCATGCAGCAGACAATTGATTGAATTAGTCTCACGATCATTCAGCTGTTCTGGCTATTCATTTGTTTTGATTAATTACTTATTTATATTATATTAATTATATTAAGAACTATATATAATATTATATCAAGTATAATTATATATATTTGATATATATATTATTATATATTAATATATATATATAAATAATCAATATATATATATATATAGTGATATGAATATATATATATTAATATAATATATATTATAACTATAATATTATATAATAATTACTTTATAATTATATTACTTATACTTCCTCCGGACCACTCACGTATTCCAGGCTGCCAATATTAAATATATATAATATATATATATATAATATTATAAATATATATTAATATATTTATATATATATATAGATATTATAAATTATATATATTTATATATAATATATATATATATATTAATATATTAATATATATATATATAATATTATATGAATAGATATATTAATATATATATATTATATAATTAATATATATTATATATAATAATAATAATATATATATTATCTTATAATATATATATAATATATATATAATTAAATATATATATATATATATAATTATAATAATTAATATTATATTTAGATTATTAATATATATATAACTATAACAAAGAGTATACTACGGGAGAGTAAAGGATTGCCTTTCCTGGGGGTTACGAACCGTAACTCGCATGATTCATGCGACCTGCAGATAATACGACTATATTTACTTCCTGAGCGGTTCTACACTGAGCCTATACCTTCTCACCCACAAAAAGTGGTAGATCAGAAACAGCTTTTAAGCGAACCACGAATCCCTCAAATGGCGTTTCTCACCAGGTTTCACCGTCCTTCCCTCGTCTCGTTATTCGTAAGATTTGTACATTTAATAACATTGGCTTTTTTATAGCGCGAGCAATTAATATTTTACCGAGCTAAACTACAAGAACTAATTACGGGAAGGTATTACTATGCTGAATTAGCACTCCTCTTGGGTCGAACCACCGTAATTGTCTTTGTTTAAAAAAGCAAAGTGGTTATTTTTTTTATATTAATTCGACTAAAATCTGTTTAATGATACGAGACGAGTTGAGAGGACAGAAGTGAAAACCTGGCTGATGTCCAGATTATAACGCTCTTGATCTAATTATATATATATAAGGGATGACTCTCTCAGCATTTAAGAGTCTGCGTACCTGATTCTCTAATCTTCTCATGAGAGTTTAATTCAGGAAGGTGACTCAGTCTAGTTCTCCTCCTTCTCTAGAGAAAGTGCAGTATCTCATAAGTTAAGTTTATGTTCGTCCAAAGCGCAAACAATTCTCTGGAAGGTGAGTGATTCGAGTGAGCAGGCAAGTTCTTTATCCTTCCCAGTTTAAAATAGTTTTTGAAATTTATTAGCGGGTAAATATATATTAAATTCTAATTTCAATTAACAAAATAAGCATATGTATATACCGTAATATATATATATAATAATTATATTATTATATATAAATATAATTATATTATAATATATATAATATATATAATATATATATATTAATATTAATATATATATTAATATATATATATTAATATAATATATATATATAATATATATAATATATATATATACTCATATATAATAATTAGTAATATAATAATATATATATATATATTATATATAATATAATTAATAATAATATATATATATTATATTATATAATATAATATAATTATATTCATTTCTGAAATTTTAGTTCATATTTCTTTATACTATATATATATATGGTAATATATATATATAGTTGCAATTAATATCTTATATTATATAAAATTTTTTCAGTAAT
>JABUQX010076582.1:0-29917 GCA_015478945.1 Trachelipus rathkii | reverse complement strand
AGTATCATATTAATGACTTAAGGGACATACAAGTAATAATTCAGTAACTATATTGCGGATCTCGCTATTATACTATTATTACTATAAGTAATTAATATAAACTTATCGGCTATATTTCATATAGTAGTAATATAGACGCTGTATAGAAGTACTTTACTAGTATTATTAATAATTATACGTGATTCTATAAATATATAGTAAAGTTATACTACTAATATATATATACTATAAATTATATATATAACTATATATATATTAATTACTCATATTATATTATTATTTATAGTATATTATATATAATACTTATATATATATATACATACCATATATAAATATGATATATGTTTTTTAAATTTTCTTCTTTATGTTTATTTTCATATCGATTTCCATCATTTTTACAAAAGCGCCCCGATAAGCTGCTATAGTAGTCTTTAGGCAGCCGACTCGCTCCGAACCAAGCCGATGGGTTCCAGCGTTTCACCAAATTGTCGGGTTGGGATGTGAATGTGTTATTTGGCACTCTATTCTCTCCTATGGGTCTTTGTGCTCCTCCTTGCTCGGACGTTTCTCATTTAAATGAAGTCACACCTCCTCCTTGTCGATTAAGAGCTCCTGCCCAGATGAGTGACGGGGTTTATCTTCTGTAAAAAAATAAAAATAAAAATAATATAGCGTTAATATCTATATATCTATCATATATATATATCATTATATATCTTAATAGAGATATATATTAGTATATATATACGTATTAATAGTATTATAGTATATTATATTAGTACTTATATATTATATATATATATGTATAATTATGTGTATATATATAATTACTTTATTATATATATACTAATATATATACTATAAACTATATATATATGCTATATTAATACTAGTATACATAAAAATAGTATAATATAGTATAATATATAGGTATATATGTATATAATATAATTATATACCTATATGTATATTATTATATATAATATATATATATACTATTTTATATAATAATATTTATATATTATATATATATATATAATATACTAGTAATTATATATATATATATACGTATATAAACAGTATATATAATATATTATATATATATATATATCTATATAGTATATATATAGTACTATATATATATATATATTAATATATATATAATATATATTATAATAATAAGGAAATAAGGGAATCTGCGTAGAAATAATGATAGGGATGGTGCTTTTGTTAACTTGATGAAGTGCGCAGAGACTCGTGAGGAGCTGAGTGTGGGAAAATAGAACACCTTTCGAGAATCTGCAACAATTTAACATGTACATGAAGAGTGTCGGCTGCTGATACGTGATATCAATTTTGTGTGTGGGGTGTTGATGGTTCGCAAGAAGGAATACGGTATTTTTGGGGATGGGTTATTATGTAAAGGAGGAGGGTATGCGGCGGTCATTTAGAACGTGAAACAAGTTTTGAAGTAATTGGTAAATCTGCAGGTTTATAGATCCAAGAACGGAGGCGAGAATGGTGATTGATTCGGATTTAGAAAGTTGGTGTAATTAAAGGCGTCGTTATAGAGGGTTATAGTGCCAAGGGATTGGAGTAGAGCGGGTAAATAGTACCCTAATAACAATAGGTTAAATCAAAAGAAAAGGGGAACTGTAGAAGAAATTATAGGGGACGGGAAATAAGTGTTGTACTAGTGTTGTAGGGAAGGTTATTATGCTGGATACTTTTTTAAGGTGTCGTTCGAAAGAGTGCTCGAAGTGACTGAAGGGAATGATTGGCGTGAAGCGAACAAAGGGGTGCGTTTAGTTACGTGGTGGGTTAGAGGCATGTGTCGGATCAAATCTTTACATTTGTGAACAAATGATTTGAGAAAATTGACGGAGAAGAAGAATAACAATTGGAGATTTAGGTTTTATGTTATGCAACAGGCGCTATGCATAGCAGTTAATAGGGAAAGGGTTTATGGGCAGCGTGTCGTTTAGGATCTATACGGCTCTTTCGGTAGGTAGGCTTCTGAATGGAATCAAAAGATCACTGTATGACGATAGTGAAGCTCGTGTGTAAGAAATAAATGGTGTCCAATGGTTGATTGGCTTGTAGGATTACAAATAGGCGGCAGTAAGACAAGGTTGTGTTTATCTCTCCTTGGTTTATTTCAATTTGGTATATGGATGGAGGTTATGAAAGAATATCGAATGGTGGGTAGCCATGATGAGCAGGAAATGTTGTTAGAATTGATGGAGAATGGAGATGCAGGCGAGGGTTGCAGCCGCTAACCTGATTATATGCGGCCGATGATTTTGGTTCTGTGTGAGGCGAATTCTGAAGAGAGTTGATGATGGTATTGGTAGAGAGATTTGGCCAGGGGTGGTTAAAAGGCAGGGGCCTTGAAAGTAACACGGGGATAAGAGGTAAGGGTTATGGTTGTTGAAGTGAGGTAACACTCCCTCAGTACTGAAGCTATTTAGATTGGTTGAGCAGCCAGAACAAGTGTCTGAGTTTTAATATTTAGGGTATTGTTGGATGAGAAGGGTAACGGACGATGCATAGGTGTTAGTAGGAAAGTGTGTAATGGCAGTAAGGTGGTGTGCAATTAAATCGTTGGTGAATGCAATGGGACTAAGTCCTTTGAGTGTTGCTAGGTGTCCTTTTACATACTCGAGGGTATTGGTTGTTTACCATGTGTATTGTATCGGTAGTCTAGACTATGGTCTGGAAGCAATTAAGACAGTATAGATCTAACAGTTCAATGTGTTAGACAATGGGACAATCTTAGGGGTGTGCTATGTAGGTGTGAGAAGAATTAATAAGCTGAGGAATGAACTTATTAGAGAGTGGCGTGGTGTGAAGAAAACTAGGCATTAACTTTTATAAGAAAGTTTGTTTGAAGATGGTTTGGTCATGTGGAAAAGGATGAGAGATTAGTCGGCTTGGTTAAGCGGCAATTGTATACATCCTTATTTTGTTATCAGTGGTAAAGTGTTGTTTGGAACCCCCCTCGACCGGCTGTCGTGAGAACCGAAAAACGAGATAGAAAGTTTGGATTGAGTCGAGTCGACCGTCAACGAATGTCTGAAGAGGAGAGAAATGTGAGTTTGACTTGAAGTACGTTCTTCACGAGTTGAAAGGGAGTTATCTGCCTGTGCTTCATCCGATGGTTCTGTATGGAGGATCCATTGCTGTTTATTTGCAAATACCATGTCGAAGGATGAACTACGTGGCCCACTTTTGACGATTACCATATGTGTGTGTGCCGTCGTCTGGCTACCTTTGAAAGGCTCGTAGGTTATGGTGGCATTTCTCGTCATGGCATTTTGGATTTGGACGAGTTCCTCACTAATTAATGGTTACAGAAGGGGCGGGGTTTAAGGCTGGAGCGTTTTTCTTCTCGAATTATTTGTCATATTTCTCCCCTACTGACTTTTCTTTCCTCGGTGACCTTTGTAGGAAGAACGGGACACGCTTACTCTCCTATCCTTGGCAAAATAGACGACTCGACGCGCGAGGATTAGCTATAAACAGAGAAAGAGAAAGAAAGAGGACTAAGATGAACGAACTTAATATATTCTATTACCGATATAAGTTATATAAATTTATGTATTTATTATTACATATCGTTCTTTAAAGGTATTGTTAAAGATATTTGAATTCTTATATTTCTTATCTCTCATATCATATATATATATATATATATATAGTATATAAACATATTTAAATGTATATGTTAAAAAATATATGGTAAGTTAGTATATATATTATACTATTACAGTTAAATAAACTTAAATAAGAATACATCTTTCTTGTTTACATATACTATTATATATATCGCGTGATAATACTAATACTGTAGATGATATTATACTAGCTTATGAATATATATCCAATACTATCGATTATTATATTATATGCTCCTATTGTCGCCAGAAATGAATCGTCTATTATACTATATGGTATAGACTAACGGTATATGTATATATATACTATATTACACCGAGATAAGACGTCTCCTATGGACTCATGTACTTAATTGTTCCACTTATAGTATAATTATACTTAATATAGGCTAATCCTATATAATATATATATTTATATATATATATACTTATATACTGTATGTTCTACTCATACCATACATAGATCTACTTTCAGACCCCTTAAAGGTTTCTGCCTAATGTAGTTACCTACATATAAGTTTTTTAACATAACCTCAAAATATAGTATACTGAACAACTAATATATAATATACGGTATTCATAATATATATTTCATATAATATATAATATAATATATAATATAATCAATATATTCAACAGTGAATTGTGGCTTTAATGCTTATAATATATATATACCTATCTTAATTATCAACATATATATATATTTATATAAAGATATATATATTAGGTTCTATAATATATATAATATTATATATTATTATATATATTATATATATTTATATACTAGTTATATATATTATATATATATATATATATATATATAATATTTATTTATATATAACTTATATATATTATATATATTAATATATATATAGTATAATATATATATATATATATGTTATTATATGATTATAGTATTATATACTATATCCTGATTATTATAGCTGTATATATATTATTAATAATATATCTATTTTATAACCGGCTATATATATTATATATATATACTATATATATATATATATTAATTATATAGTATATATTATTACGCTATAAATATATATATATAACTAAAACTTATATATATATTATATATATATTACTATATATACTAATATTATATATATTATATATATACATACATACTTATATATATATATATTACTATACTTGCTGTGATCATACTATCATCTAAATATATTTAATAAACAATTAAACTCTAAATACTTATAAATCAATATACATGTATATTTATTAATACATCTATATATATATAATACTATTATTATAATATATATATATATGTGTATATAGTAATATATAGTTAGTATTGTATACTATAGTATCTATGCACGGTTTATGATATATGGACATACCGTCTCTGCGTCTCTCCTCTAGTCCTATCATACTATATAATATATATATAACTTATATATATTATCTATATACTATACTAGCGGTCAGTCGAAAAACGATGTGATGTAATTGGCCATCGTTAACGTTCAGTTCGATGATGTCATACTACGCACGGCGAACCATCTCTTTAAGTTATCTGAACTAAGGTTAGGCGTCCATGTTCCGTTACTCTGGGCAGTTATAGGCTCTGACATTTCGGTCTCTACTTATGCCTCAGCTCTCTATAAATTTAACACAATATGCAAGACTAACTGGAGCAACGTGGGTATCATGTGCATCACCTCGATAGCCATTGAGAGCTACCTGTTGTTCTGCTCGTCCCTGACCGCGAAGCTAATAGCATTTATAATAAAACATCCAAATTCCATGCCAATAAAATATCAACATTAAAATTCTTATACTTTCACATTACATTCATAATTTGTAAATTTTTTAAATTTATAAGATGTGATAAGATCCTATTTCTTCTCTCATCTTGCTGTTGGACTGCCAAGAATTCAAAAGTTCAACGTGTCCACTACGGCTAATTGTCTGACAAAGCGTATGGCTAAATGCATGTTGCACATCATCTTCATTTTCGAGAGTGTCTGCAAAGCTGCCAGTACGAGCGCTTATTTTCAGTTCGTATCTTGCCCTCATCTCGTTATTCCTAGTTAGACGGTTTAAGTTCTTTTTTATTCTAGAAAAGCATCTTTTCAGCTTCAATCAGATGCCACTTGGAGTAGTTATAAAACTTATCTAGCAGCTTTAAACGGTTCGTTCAAAAATCTCTTCATCCATTCCATTTTCCATATAGTGTACATTAATAAGTATAATCATAGATGCTACCCTTTTACCAAGGGAATAAAAAATTCTTCTGATCTGTAGATATATTATTAGCTTTCAAGTTCAGATTTGAATCCCAAGATGTTAAAAATGAATAAACAGTTAGTCTTTTTTATTTATGCGCAAACTGTTGGTGAGAATGAGGGTTCTATAAAATTTTAAAGTGCTTCTACGTCAACTATAGGTTGAGTGATACTAGATGATCAGTTGGAACGAAAAACTCTCCTTAGACTGGAGATATTATACTGTCACAAAAACTTCCATTATCGCTCTCTGAGCAGATTTCTTAACTTTCGTCGCCGCAGTAAAATTTGCCAAGCATTAACGAATCTCTTCTCCTCTCACACCGCTCAAGTCGCACGTTGTAGCATGTGTCTTCGCATCGTATCAGGGTTCGGTCATACTATGCCCTGCGTTCATCCAGAAGCCCGAGTCGGCCAGCCCCTTGTGCATAAATCGACCTACGCAGTAAGCAACGTTGTCCGAAATTGCAAAAGGCATAAGAAATTACCGTTGCTTTAACAATTCAGACCTGATACAACGGAAGAATTTGCATGTTACCTGCGAAACGGCTGCCTGGAGCGCGACCCGGTATTAGATCAGCTGACAATCTGTGTTTTACAATACTTTGTATACTTATATGTAATCTTATTTTATGAAAGGGATACGATTATATTAGTATCTTTTTAAAATAAAAAGTTAACTAAAAATTACTAAAAAAATTTTGGCAGCCATTTCCGACACATGGTTTTTTATATAAAAATTTGTTTGTAAACAAAGTATTCGCCGCCGCAGCCACCCGTTTCATTAATTCCCGAAATCAAGGATTTATCCCATGTCATTGAAAGTTCACGTTTCAGAATATGTTGAGCAGTTTGCAAGCTTCCTACTCGTATCCATGATAATCTTTGAATCTAGACAAACATGCTAAATCTTTTCCTAATTTTAAAGTTTTATCTGTAAGTCGCTGAACTCTTTCCTCCTACTGGTTTATCCAACCATCTTTTCATCATTAAAATATCCTGTTCTTACACTTCAAGTCTTCTGCAGAAACAATTTATACTTTCGAGAAAAAGATTTTTGGCTCTTTGATGCTGGAAACTGGTCAATCGTTTTTTTTTGCACACCCTCTTGTTTGATCTCGTGTCTTCCTTGTTGCTGATTGCATTTTCGATTTTTTCAAATCACTCTAAAAATGGCTCTGTTCTATGTTCAAAAACCATGTTTACAGTTGGGATGTTAAAATTCCATCTTGTTGTTGTTTTAACAGTTTTTGGCAACCTTTCACAATAATTTTATCTAATACAGAGCATCTATGTAGGAAGGGAGCTTGTGAATATAAGTGTGGACGATATATATAGTGCTTATATTTCTTAAAAAAACTCTGATAGGGAATATGAAGAATTGAGAGAAATCTGAATTCAATTCATAAGCAATTGTGAGTTTTGCGGTGTATTTTCTTGCAGTGTTAGCGTTAAGGTGTGTTTGATATTAAACGTTTTCATTTATAAAACACGGTCGTTTACACTCCGCCTTGTACGTGCATCCACTCAATAGTATTTCCCGTCGAGATCGACAAGTAAAAGTAAATCAATTTGTTCCTAATCCCGATATAGTAATTTGAAGTTGCTCTTAGAATGTCTTTAGAATCATTTTCAGAGGTTGATCTTCTTAAAGTTGGACATCTAGTTCTAATTGCACGTTCTATTAGTGATTTAAAAAACACCCCTAGTGATTCATAGAAGTAGAACTTGAAATAATAACAAATAAGTTAATAATAATAAAATAATATTAAATAAAAATAATAATAATCAATAATAATGAATAAGTAATAATATAATAATAATAATAATAATAACTAGATCAATACATAAGTAATATAATATAATAAAATAAAATAATAATGATAACAATAATTTAATAATAATTAAGAAAAGATGAATAAAAGAATACTTGATAACTTTATATATATGTATTTGTAGTATATTATATATATATAGTAATATTATATATATATATATATATAGTATATAAGATACTATATATTATACTATTCATACTATTATATACTTTAGTATTATATTACTACTATATGTACCTACTATTACATTAATTACTCTATGCTAGTAAGTATATATACTATATATATATATATATAGTAAATATATATATATATATATTATATATATATATTATATATATATATATATATATATTATATATATATATACTCATGATACATATCTTTAATATAATACATTAACGTTATATATCAAGAAAATATTGTCCTGTATTATATACTATATAGTATATATATATATATTATATATATATAATATATATATATAAATAATAATATATATATATATATATATAATATATATATATATATATACTGAGGTATCATACTTATATATTTATACGTATAACTAACCACTCTAATTACTTTTTATCATTCTATTTCCTTATTATAGTATGATCTCATACTCTCTCACTAACATGACCCTTTATACTCATTTATATGGTATACTTCCACTCTAAATATATACCTTCTGAAAGTACTATTATCACTGCCTACAGGTACTCATCCTCCTCTCTGACATCCTCAAACTATATACCTATTCACATAATACGTATCATTTAAATTACTATTAATTATCATCCTTAATCTTCTGCAAACTTCACATTACTCATGAAGTCAGATCCTGTGCATCGTGACCAAAATGACTTGTTTTCTCTGGTTTTCAAATTAAAAGCCTTTCGCATTTTCTATCGTAATACAACGGTATTTTTGTCAGACTAGGATTAAATTCGTTTGTACTAATTATTTCTTACTTCTAACTACTATTTATTATTTATAAACTCTTTGAGTACCTAAACTCAAAAATGGAACTCATTCTTTTGTCTTATTCTCTCTCTGGAATCATCATTCGTAGGGAATTCACTATTTACCATCATCAATAATTTTATTTTAATTCTGAAGGTACAGTTGGAGAACTCGCCTGTCATGTCTTTATATTTAATAACATTGAACAAGTATTACATCTCTCCATGTACTTATATCCATGATTAGATGGAGAAAAATCAGCATATTAAAAATATAAATATTTTTAACTTTCAGGGATTCTTTTTATACTTTAAAAGCTTTATCTCCCCTGGGTTTCTCCGACCAGACCACTATCTCATCTCCGTATCTGTTAAATCTCTGTGGGGGATGGCTATCGTCTTCAGCAAGAGACATTCTTATGATTTCGGTGCTACAAACTGCTAAGGCTTGCGGTAGCATTCTTTGACTTAGTTTAAAGTAATTATAGCTTTGGTCAAATGGATACCTCGGAGTGCGCTGTGGAACGCATAACTTTTTCTGTCATGATAGGCTAAATGCCGTTTTCTTTCCTTTTAACTAAACCGCATATACAATAACATAATTTTACTTTAATAGTTCCCGCGCTATTTAGGAATACAGTCGAATTCAAACTCAAGAAAGTTTTGCTTCCAATATTACATTCAGGAATCATGCAAAATCTTTTTTCTGTCACACAAAAAAATCTTACATCTCCGTCTTCAAAAACATTCAGGAATCATGACAATAACTTTCTTTTCCTTTTCGATAATACCATCCTCTATACAACCCGAAACTATATTATATTTCTTATGGATACTCTTGTGTTTAAAGAAAGTAATTACTTACAACACTACCTCTCTCTTCACAGAAATCAATCTCTTCCCTACTATTCTCATTTTCCCTCCCCCCCGCCATATCTTCCGGTCTCCTTCCTTCTCTCTCCCCTCTCTTTCTCCAGAACCCGCCATTCCCTCTCCCCAAACCACCTGTTCTCGCATTCCCCTTTTTTGATACACCTATCCAACCATTCAGGTCCCCAACACTATCAATTGAGCTCCTACTCACGGTCCCCATCAGACAATCATTCAGATTATCCACAAAAATCGTACTCTCTTCTCTTCACCGTTTCCCTCAGATGGACCTTACGTCACAACCACACACATACCGGTTAACGCTTTTCAAACTTAAATTTAACGCATTAGATTCTAGGACTCACACACAACAAAGTCTACCATAGCTTTGTTACCATAGGTCCTCATCAAAATTGCAACTCCTTCTCTCCCTCTCATTCCTTCCCATACCAGCACACTACACATTTCACACCACAACCACTCATTTTCTCATGGTTTCCTTTCATCTTTGGGTTTCAGTCCACACTGAGAGCAAAAAATTTGCCCTTTCTAAATACATCCATCTCTCTCTCCTCTTCTCTTAACATTTATTCCTCTGGAACATTCCATGTACCCATACGATTCTACAATTTAGCCGGAAAATTAGAAGGCCGGTTTAACGGCAGATCAACGACCATCCTCCGAGGCCGGTGCCATCAGCATTCCTAAGCAAGAATATAATTTAATTTAATATTTTTTTTAATTTAATTAAAGTTCACGTTACTCCGTCAGGGCATAGCCTTAATCTCAAGAAGGGGAAACTTTCTCTAAGGTTATCTTCTACCTAGGATCCGGAACTAGGAATTCGGAACTCCCTTCCCGCGCCCCTTGCCCATGCGACTTGTTTCTTTTCCCCCGCACGTTCGCTCTATATATTTTATTAGTCACTATATTATATACTTATCTATATATATATATTATATATATATATATATATACTTCTATTTATATTTATATATATAAATATAATAATATATATATTATACTTTCTATATATATATATATATATATAATAAGTATTATATATTATATTTATTATTTCCTCTCTAAGTAAGGCTCACGAGCCTGTCTGTGGGGCACCCTCTGCTTCCAGTGTGTTCCTAACAATTCAATGACTTAAAATCTCTCTTCCTTATATTATACTATTATCTTTCTTATACTTCCTCTATATTACCATATTACTATATATTCTAGTCATATTCCTATATACTTCATACTACCTATTATCTACCCGTATCTATCTCTTATTCTCTTCTACTCATCTTCTATATCTTCTACTCTTATACTTCTTCTCTATATCTTCGTATTTCTTATATTATACTTATTTATATATATATTTATATATATATATACTTATAATATATCTATTTATTCCTCTCTTTAATACTCTATTTACTTTATATTCTCTATGTCTACTTCCCTTATGTCATCCCATCCATCAACTCTACGCACTACCTTCATCCTATCTCTGTGCGGTAAGTGCGTTCGTATATCATTAGATGACCGGTAAACCGAAAAGAATGTATCACGATAAAGAATATAACACTTAAAAGTCGAAAAGCACAAGGCCCATTTCGTGAAGCCCGTTAATTAACTTGCATCGCGCGCAGGCACAGTAGTCAAAAAATTCTAAAGATTCAAATTCCCCTTTATAATAATTATAATTTATTTTATTTAATTTAGAATTAATTATAGATAAAATAAGAACCGTTATCGTCGCAGTTACCTCTAATTGCATTAAATTACATAACACCTCCTGGACATAAGTAATTTAATTAATTGGCTTCACATAAACCTTAGGCGAAACGAATTGAATTAGAGACTCCCACTATTCAACTATGGGCATCTCGTTCAATGGTTGGGGTTCATATTTAATTAAAGTAATTACATTCACCTATAGAACATTAATTCACAGGTGGGATGATTCAACAAAAACTTCATATAATAAACTCAAATTCGCAACTTACATAATAGAATTAATAAAATTAAAACCACTATTAATTGAATAATTGATGACATTCAATTAAGACAAATACCAATTGGGAATTTCACGTCCTATAAATAGATGCACTGAATGGATATGGATGATCCTTGATTATTGAATTATAATCGCATGACTTTGATACTGCCAAGGATTACATATAACTACATTATAATTACATCTCATAAACTTAATTCTCACAATAATTTACAGATAATTGACATAATACTTTTAACATAATTTAAATTATATAATTAATTAATCTACAACTCCGCTATTTTCATATTACAAGTTTATCACAATTACAAGTCACATAGTACGATTATAAATTAGATTCCATAGCCACATCTCACATCACTAGTATTTATGATTATGCATGATCGACTTATGTATTAGGAGGATATATCTGGTCACGTTTCGAGGGAAGAACTGGTTATTCATTCTTCGCATCACCAAATTGGGAATGATCGATGATGAAGGATGGTTATTTGTTCACGCTGACAAAGCGGTAGATTTTTACCGTTTATAGCAGAATATTAATTAATTAATAAATTGACAAAATAATAATAGCCATTTCAACGATTTTCTTAATTCAATCAATTTCCATATTCTCTTTTACATTAATCAATTTATTATTACATAGACAAGTTAATCCAATTAATTCAAAATCTACAATTACACTAAATAATATTTGTAATCAACGAATTATTTTCAAAATGGGGTATATCTGATTAGGGATTGAACAAAGTTGTTTTTACAACTCAATTAATTATTCACTTACACTCTTTTCAATTTATTAAATTATATTATCTTATATAAAATTGTTATATATTTATTAATTTACTTATTATATAACTTATATTTAATTTTTTTATTATACTTATTTTATCTATTAATCCCAATTTTCTTTTCCTAAACCTATTCCTCATATTTATATACTATCTAAATATAAAATTAATAATAACACAGGTAACAATAATAATAATAATACAAATAATATATATAATAATAACAATAATAATGCACTCTGTATCTATACAACAACAAGTACGGTATATTCTAGGAGCAAACTTCAAATTTCAACTCTTAAGCTTCGTATTTTAATCTTTCTTACAACGTAACAGGGAACATAGAGAGTATTATAATGGTGCAATGTACCGGGTTTATACAATGGATTTATTACTTTAGGGGACAACGAGCGGGTTCTATTGCAAAAATTTGTCCTTTCTTTACAGTTCAAAACACAGTGAGTGGAAGTGGGAGTAATTCTGGCCTGAGTGTGGGATAGAAAATCTGCAATCATTAGCGAACGATATCAACGCATATAAGTCCGTGATAGCAAAGCAAAAGTAATCACGTGTGAACCCAGAAACGGGGAAGGTTAATAATGGGAAAGAAAATGAAGTAGATTTAAATGTGAATAATGAAGGAGATAGTAACAGCATTGCTTATACATATATATCCTTGTTTTCCAGCTGCTTCCAACCACTATCTAAGCATAATTCTTTATAACAATAAAAGATGAAAGACTGTTCACATTATCGCATCTTAAACAAAAATAACAACTTACTTTACTTTTACTTGGTACGATCTTACTTTGCTCTTACCCGGTTCACACTTTCCAACCGTAGCTATCCTGGTTGTACAAGTTTGCCTAGATTATGCAATAATAATAAATTAAATAACCTGTAAAGCTACTTTCATCAAACTCTTTCTCCTTTATATACTGTTTCCTGTACATTCTTTCTCTCACAAAGAGGTTATTTACCTCGAAGCAATTTACACCAAATAAGCTAGGATAAGGTTGTAACATAAGATTTTCATTTGACATAATACTATATTGAATTATAGACTCAAAAAACCTATCATACAATTAGGTACTTCATAAATTCGGACCAATAGGAAGCACTACTGGATAAATCTACGGCCATTAGATTTGTGAGGTGTGCTTTATCTTTAGGCCTAATTCGCACGTAGGTTCTGCATGTTTACTGGAAATAGATGAAATTGTTTAGAACTTACTTGTTTGCTATATTGAATGTTAGACTCTCTCGGAATAACATCTAATACATTAATAAAAAAGAAATCGGGTCTAATTAAACTTTCCCAAATCCTATATAAATTATACTATAATAAATCGGTTCAGAGCCGGAGCCGGAGCCGGAGTTCCGGAGCGAGACTCTGGTAATTTTACCTCTTCCATTCGAATGCCATTTTCTACACATGCATATTTAATTTATCAGTGTCAGCACATAATAAATTTATTAACCGAAACTTTTTAGGTGTGTTTGCAATAATAATATAATTAATAATATATTATAATATAGTCTTATTTGTTAAACACTATAGTATATATATATACCTCACTACACCTAGCAGTATATATATTATATATAGTATCTCAACGTACTGTGAGCCACACAATACGAATTCTCATTGAAAATATAGATAATTTAGAAATATATATAATTATCTAAATAATCAGAGACATAACACATATCTGCCCTAGTTAGCAATTCCTACTCTTATAATATTATTAAAATAGTATATATATACCAGTCAAAATATTAAACATTATATTATATTATTAAACCTTTATACTTTACAGGTCAAATGGCGTTACACTTATTGCGATACATATATTTAATACACATACTTTTGATTCCATTCAGCAGCCTATACATATATTATGTTACCTTATAATCACATAATTAATTATCATTAACCGTATTTTATTAAATGCCTTTAATGAGAACTAGATCCCTCTTAATGCTGTCTCATTTAGACATTATAGGTTTTGTCAAAATTAACCCATAAAACCTAATTATTAAACACATATATAATATAATTAATAATATATATGTTCTTTCTAATATATATATCCTAATTTTATTTCTATCAAATTATCATATTTTATTATATTGCTTCAAATTGTTTATGAGATTTGAAGTCCACACATTCACACTCCCTCTCAACTAGGGGCACAGCCCTTTACCTTTACCTTTAAGGGGGAGGGGAATGTTATTGAAGATTTATTGGTAATCCTAAGTTCTTAGGTCACTCTTTTATACAACTCAACTATTGACAAGGCTTTCCTGCTACCAATAGGTGCACAGTATGCTGGAAATGTTAAGGTTTGTTGAAGTTCTTGGTAGGTCCAATGTGAACGGAAGTATATAGAGAGTAATGCGTTGGTCTTGCGATAATTGGTGCAGAAATCTTATAGAGCATTGTTCTTTATATTAATGGGAAAATGTTGAGCTTCTCACCATTATATATGACTAATATTTCAAATTTACCATTTTCCCTATACTCGAATGATTGGCTCGCGCTAACATCAAAAAGCCTAGGAGGATCTATAAGGTCCGGCTAAGACGACACTCACGGATGTAATCACACCTGAAGAGAGAATGATTTTACTCAGGCATCCTCGGGCTTTATAACTCACGAGATGTGTGTGGCCAGCCTCAAGCTCTGATTATATGGAAAGCACAGCATTTGTTTCTTGTATACTGGGTGACCAGGTAATTACTGTTTCGCACGCGTGAGACACGGGTCAGCTGGTATTTGGGGCATTTTCATAATACCCTAATAATCGAAGGAGGAAGGTTGGAACTCGGGTAAGACGATTATTCTGGGACAGGCCTCGGCAGAGGCCTTCGTGACTCCCCGGACACAAGATGGGGGTGCTCAGATTTTGCAAAATTGGGATAAGTAAGTGATAATTGGGCCTAGTTGAAGGACTAGTATTACAATTACATAGTGGATGAATAAATTTTACATTATGTAAAAAATATTATAAATATTATTATAATTATCCTTCTTGGTAGTCACTATTATTTAGCATTCTTATTCTTAAGATTATTATTATATGAGTGTATTTATTTCTTGTATTATTATATTTTAATTTGTATATAATTTTTGATTTGTCAAGATGTGGTACGTGTGTTAAGACTTGGATTTAGTTATTTAACTATTATTAGGAGGTAAAACGCCGACCTATTAAGCTATAAAAAAGTTACGTTTGATGCTGGGTTCTTCCGTAAGATATATTAAATCTCTGGCCGCAGGTAGGGTGTTTAGAGCTCTGTGGCAACCCATTGGATTTGTCGGTCGTGATCTTTACTTGGATATTATAGTTTGACAGGTAAATTCCTACTTAAATTTTTACGGAATATGTAGCTATGCTATTAATACCTACAGCACGCATCCTAAGCATTACTAGTTACACAAAGATAACTGGGTTTATAAAATATATACATTTTTTCTCATGTTTAAAACAATCTATTGTTAGATAGGCTTTCATGATTTCTATGGAAATATGTGCTGTTATTTGTTGAAGAAAATATTAATTATAAATAATATTAGTCACAGTAACGGTGACTCAAACAGGTTTCGATACCGGCGCACACGAATTGTAACCTAATATCTTAGGAGTTATATTATTTTTAATTCTTTAATGCTATCCATTAACAATGTGTTCAATAAATTATGTTGTGTACATATGGTTATATCTAATTATAATTACACAATATTAATTTAGTTATCTTTATTTCTATTTTATAGTTTAATATTTTAAAGATAAAGAATAATTAGATCAAAATACAACTACCATTTTCACGGTTTACAATAGTTTTTACAGGGTACCACCATTGCACGCGCTTGACAACCATAATTATTAATACATTAGTGCTATTACGGGGATTTACTCTAAACAAAAGTACAATGAGTTACTTACATCACTCCCTTACGAATTCAAGGACGATTTTTAACGTTACTTGTACCGATGAACCATATTACGGTAAGCTCCATTACAGTTACCAACAAGCTAATTAATATTTTGCATAAATATACTTTTTCCATTACGGCTTACGAAATTATATTAATTTGACCAGGCATCATCATGAAATACAATAAGATGTAAAATCATCTTAATAATTTAATGGTTATAAACGTTACTAATGTTCCAATATGGAGATGAAGCTGATAACCGGAATTAATGGATCCCAATTTAATTTAGATAACATTACTAACATAATATTTACAATAATCCAACAGGGTAACGGGTATCAATCATGTACGGGGTTACGATAATTAGAACCGGGTTAAGAGGTTCTATGGGTTCCCGATTGAAGGTAATTAATAATGCAGTAAATGAAAATTCCTTCATCTACAGGGTTCAATAATATCCAATAATACAACTTGAGTTGCATTAAACATTTTAAGATGAAGTGAACCATTTAGGTTATACGCTGTTACACAATTGAACCATCAGGTTAAACGTTGACATTGCTTTGGAGTATATTTCCTTAAAATTAAATTACAAAATTAAACTTATCCTCAGTTTCTTTGGTCACCAGATTTCATATATTTTTATTTTGGTAAAAATAGGGTATCACATATTAAATTTTGAGGTCTATTTTTTTGTTTGGTTAAAATGTTAGATCATTTTAAAGAGATAATTTCTTGTTGGAATTCAAACAAACTTGTTCTTAAAAAGACTCAAATTCTTCGAATTTCATGTGGAACCCTTGATGTTAGATGCTTGAAATTTTGAAAATTATTTTTTCAGGGAGGTAATGGAGTCTTTTCTTCATCTCGGGTAGCTCAAAATGGGCTGAAGGTTACTTTTTAAAAGCGTAATGAGTCCGTTCTGCGGTAAATTGTTGTAGCTAAATTTTAAACAGATTATAAATGCTAAAATTAAATAAGAAAGTTGGTGAAGCGGTTTTAACAGAGTAGTGAGTCTTTTACCCTGTGAATAAATTGTTGAAGTAGTCTAGCTTTTTTTAAATGAACGTAAAACGACAGTCTTTTTTACTATTTAATCTGATTGAGATGGCTACTTTTATTTTTTAAACGAGGTAATGCAGAGCCATCTCATTTTTACAAAAATTGATTTTAAGCTGTTTTTATACAGCTCGCGATCGAAAATAGTGCATAGTGGAAGTAAATAGGTTTTTTTTTATGTAAGAAATTTAGAATGAAGTGTATTTACAGTAATAGGAGTATCCAGTTGTCCCCGATAATTGTTGAGGATATGCCTCCCTTAAAAAGACTTAATGAGGTCTTCCTCTCTCTGCGATGGAAATTGGTGTGAAATAGCTTAGTTTTTTACACTACATGGTAATGAGTCTTCCTAGTGATAAAAAAGAATATTTATAGAAAGTATTTTTTGTAATGAAAGTGGTGAAGGCAGTTTTAACTATAGCGTAATGAGTCTTTTCCTTTGATAAAGTGTGGTTGAAGCTACTTTTTAAGTATGGCAATGAGTGCTTTTCTGCATGAGTAGCAGTTGGTTGAGTGCTAGTCTCTTTTTAGAGATATGAATCCCTTATAATCATAAAGTTAAATGATATTAAGCAGCTGTTTTACAGAGTAATGAGCTCCTTTTCCTGCGAGTAAATTGTCGAGGCAACGTTTTAAAAAAGATAATTGAGTTTTTTCTGAAGAAATTGATAGAAGCTGTTTTAACAGAAGTAATGAGTGTTGTTTTCTGTGATAAAATTATTTAAGAGGCTACCTTTTTTTAAAAGCTCTTTTTCTGTGATAAAATGGTGAAGCTACTTTTTCTTATATAAACAATGTCTTTTTGACGTTGAATTTGAGTGGGTCGGATGCCCTGCGAGTTCGAGTGATTGATTTTTTTTTTTCTGTGATTAAAAATTGGTGAACTTGTTATTTACAGAGTAATTGAGTTCCTTTCTGTGATAGAATTGTTAATGGCTCCTTGTTAAAGAAGTAAAATGATTCCTTTTTTTTGTGACCACTCAAATTGGTAAAGCTGTTTTACAGCAGTAATAGATCTTATTTCTGTGATAATTTTAAGAGAATATCGAATTTTTTCCCGTGTTATAATTGGTTGAAGACCTAGACTTTTTACAGAGTTAATGAATCTTTTTTCTAACTATAATAAATTTGTGAGACTAACTTTTCCACAAAGAGTATGATCTATGCATTTTTGATTTTTTTATTTTTTATTAAATATTCGGATGAACATTTGTGCAGTATTTTCTAACATATAAAGAGTATCGATGGACTGTCTAAAATTAACTACAAATAAACAGTCTACAAATTTACGATATTTTAAATGTATATTATTCGTTTTTAATATTTATGAACAATAAATTAGTAGATATCAGTGAACGAGATTCCATAATTTTAAAACATAAAACATCATATGATCCTTTTCCCTGTTTTGTCACATTAGATTAGCCTATTACCCATGTTGCTTCCTTGGAAAAAAATTTAACACCCTAAGGTTCGGCAAAACTGGTGACCTGGAAACTCACGTCTTCTTCCGATTCTCAATGAACCCTTATTAAAACTTTTCCAGAAGGCAAACCGATTATGTTATATAACCCTAAGTCGACAAAGAGCACAAAAAACCTCGATTATTAAGAATTTTGACAGCTCAGAAACTGATTTTAAACATTAAATCTATTATAACCATTCTTATCCGGCTTGCCCTCGTTTCAGGTATGTAATTACCAGGGCAACGATTGGAGAGGAACACTTCAGATCCCGATCGAGCTTATATAAATATAAAGTTGAGTTTTATGGAAACAAATAGCCAAGTTTTATGGAAAAAAAAGTACGAAGAAAAAAAGAGAGAGAGAAGGAACACTCGTAGGTCCCTACCGAATACGTTTAAACTCAGAAGTCCAAACAACACAAATATCGAGGTTCCTAGTTAATTTTTTTGTCCCTATTGGAATTGTTAATAAAACTTGGGTCCTACCACTCAAAAAGTTAAGGTATTTTTAATCCTCCCCCCCCACCTCTCTCATCCGCGTCTCTACTAACAACTGTGGTAGAATTAGAAGTAAGGCATTGAACAGCTCTTTCCATTCTCATCGAATCTTTCAATCTCGAGTCAAATATATACTTCTCATCTGATCACAAATCGGTGTATAAGGATATTAAGATATATATAGGTATATTATAATAGATAGTAGTTATATATATATATATAAATAAGTATATATAAAGGATGTAGATCTTAATTTTGATCCGTATACAATTAATAGTGAATATCTATATATATGTATATATTAATGTATAATTAGTATTATTATATATTAATACTATATATACATATATTCTTAACTTTTTAAAATTATTTTTTATTTCAGAAGGTAGTTATTACAGGGGGTTTTTCACACATATAAATGGGCTGGAGCACGAACATAAGCAAAATATTGTGTGGAACAAAATATGCTTTTTAAATTGATAAAAATATGACTAAATATAAAATTAATAATTAAACCTAATTTTAGCATAACATTAATATTTAAATATTTGTACCGATTTTTAATTCTATAGGGATTAACGGAATATAATTTGGAAACACTTGTAACAGGTTGACGGGTCGGAGTATATAATAATATGCATGTTATGAGGGCAAAAAAAGTTTTATTGTAATTTTAAGACAGGCATAAAATAGGTGTGAGTTAATATAATATTTACCATGCCAGACATTTTTTTTGGTTCTGAGGTAAAACGCAGTACGTCAGGATATACATTTTATATTCGGATTTTTAAAATATGGCAAACTGCATTCTTTCTTGACTGGGAGGTTATTAAATCAAAATAGGCCCCTGCCGACAGGAGACTTACAAATTTTATAAATTAAATTGGTATTCATCTACTGTATCTATAGAAACAATAAGAATGTAATTGAATAAGCTGTGGCATTTTTGTTATCTGCCCTAACCAACCTAAGTCTCTGGATATCTACTCAGAGAATGCAACATCCAAGTTTCCATATAACCTTTGCCTCTGGTAATAATTTTATTTCCTTTAACAATATATCAATATAACCTAATATAAATTTATTACTTATGTGAACAAGGTGTTCAAATAATACATTAAAAATGCTTATGTGGAGTAGAGAAGCGCTGCACTTTTAGTAACTAAGTATTCCACTCATGAATCATATATTGATAATAGATCCTAGAATTGTGAGCATCTTTCCAATAATTTTCAAATTTATTGCACATCTAATTTCTTTACATCTACACATAAGACTAATAATAATTTATTTGCAAGGGTCAATAAACTATAAACACTAATGCTTCGTGAGGGCATGAAGTGAGTTTTAGCAAGTAGATTTTACTTATTAAACTTATATAAGAAAAATTAACCCACATAAGTTATAGGGGTTATATGTTCTGCTATCTCTTTATACATTGCATTATATATATATATAATATATTATATATATATATTATTAATTATCTATAATAATATATATAATAATATTGTTTATTTATATTAGCTCTGTATCGGTAAAGTATTTGGATAGTGTCTCATTTTTAACATATATAGCATAATTTCTCTTTCTTATATACATATAAATATAATTATATATATATATATATATAATATATAATATATTATATATATATATATTATTATATATATATATATATATAATAATATAATATATATTATATATATATACTATATATTATTATATATATATAAATTTCTTCTCTTAACACATTATAATATAATATTTAATATTAGTATATTACATATTATATATATATATATATATATATAATATATATATATATATTTTAATAAAATATATATTTATATAATATTTATATATATATATATATATATATATATATAAAGGGTTCGAAAGTAGGAGCAAAAAAACTATTAGAGAAAATTCGATAGAGTTTATAATGCAATGTCTATGATATGGTCGAATAAAATCTGGCATAATATTATGTTAGAATTACACCATGATTTCACCAACAAATTTCGAGCGTGAAAGACTGAGAAAAATTTGAATTGGAGGAATAGATGTGGAAAAATGTTCCTTAATGACCAAGTTCTTGCACGTCTTAAAACAACAGCAATTGCCGCTTGAAAATGACACAAGAGTAATATATTTTATTGAGAAATATCACATTTTCCTTTGAAGACTTTCACATTATTTGTGTAAATGTCATCACAGTAAAAATGACATTTTGCTTACTTAAATTATGCATATATGGAAGCTTTATATTCCTTTCTTTGAACCAACTTCCCAAAGTAATTGTACAAACAGTTTAAGGAAATATATTCTTCACATGAAATTACATTCTCTTCGTTTGGACAAACTTTCCAACGTAATTGTACAAGCGGCTTAAGGAAATATATGCTTCACATGAAATTATATTATCTTTGAACGAACTTCCTAACATAATTATATAAGCAGCTTAAGGAAATATATGCTTCATACGAAATTATATTCTCTTTGTTTGAGCAAACTTCCTGACGTAATTGTACAAGCAGCTTAAGGAAATACATGATTCATGCGAAATCTAATTTCATCTTTTTTTGACAGGTAAGCATTCTTGAGAGCGAGTGGTCCCGAGGTTGGTGCTGTGATTCTGTCGGAACATGTGGGGTGGTGATCTGCGAGGATAAAGTTCGTAACAAAAAGTTTAGAATCTTGGCGAAGCATTCTCTGTCCACACTGAAGGCAGATTTTTACAGAAGTTTGTATTAGAGATGTTTGGCAAGGAGGCCAGAAAAATTGTGTGTAATCAGTAGCAGACCAAGTAGGTTTGTCGCAACTTTTATATTTGGTGTAAACATGCGCGCTTGAGCCTGATCGGAATAATACCTTGCAACGTATTGTATCTCGAGGCAGAATGGAAATTTACGTTAATAAGTGATGGCATGAACAGAGAGTTTTTCCATGGGCCCGCACAGTAGGCAAATGTCTCTTCGTCCTGAATGGTGAGCGGAATCATTCTCCATGAACCATGGGATTTTGTGGGAGAAAAAGCATTCTAGTTAGAAGATGGAGATGAACGCGGCGCGACACATTTGCGATCGCCTGGACTGAGTCTGTGTAGCAGGTTGTAGAACGGACTTACGGCTCACACGCTGATTTTGGGACCTAACCTCTTTCACAGCAGTGGAGCGATAGCAATGCCCTCCGAGTCAACAGCAAGATTCACTCCAAGTATAGGTTTTTGCTAAAGAGACGACGCAAACTCACTCAGCCCATTTAGCCCGCATTAAAGTGCCGAGAAAAGTGCGGTTATGTGCATGGTGGACCTGCCGGAAGAAATAAGTTATTATAAAATTAAAGGAAGGTGCTACAAGATTGTGGCATCAGAGTTCACCAGGATAGGAAGGGAAAATGGCTGTATTTAAGTAATCGGAGAAGGCATAGTGGTGAATAAAGCATAAGTCAAGCGTTGATTCAAAGAACTATTGCGTGTGTTAAGATAGCCGCGGATCTGTATTAGCAATGTTGGTATTCGTTTAAGTCGTAAAGAGTATCGAGTAGAATACTAGAATGTTTTGGGCCTCCTTCCCCTCAGTCTATGGCAAATTATTATGAAGGATCGTAGAGCCCAAATCCACTACGAGGGTGCGTGATGTATCGTGAAGATCCCGCCCCCCCCCCCCCCTCCACACCCCCTAAAGTAGAAGATCTCGAGATTTGGATGGGAAGAAGGAACAGTCTCATGAGAAGTAGTAAGATATTCAAAAAGGAAGGTTGAAGATCGTGTCGTCCGTTAGGGAGAGCACGTACGCGAGAAACCACAAGATGGAGATGGGTAGAGTAAGTAGGCTTAGGGGAGAAAGTATTTTAAGTCATAGAACATGTGCGAAAATTAGGAAGAGTCAAGGTTCTCAAGACCCGTGTTACATACGTTACTGGGAGTGTTAGATGTTTATATATGGAGGCCAGGACTCCACACTATACTTAGTCTGAAATGGGTATACTTCAAAAAGTTATGAGGAGATATTAAGTTTATTTGTGAAAAAAAGAATACCGTTGAGGCGTAGCTGGGGTGCCTCCAGGACAGGTAAATAAAATGTTAGGTATAGAGTTAGCGAGGTGATATTCTAATTCCACAGATTCATGGTTAGCTTTCAAGCCACGGACGTTGGCAAATTGTCATGCATAGAGAACCCCAGCGCTGCGCCCACCCACTACATCTTATGATGAGCTAGTAAAGAATATATTTATGACTGCCGAAGTAATCTATCAAGCATAAAGACGAATTAACATAATGTTGGTCATGGGTTCAAACCAAAAGAGGTATATGGTCTAAAAATGCGAAACTGGCTTCTTGTTTAACAATGCCTTTTCCGTTAGAATGTGAACTGCGCCATTTTATTGACGAAAGTTCCAAACGTCAAGAGCCCACTGTTTGGTCTCATTACGCCATGGTTCACAGAAGTACTTGTAGCAATGTCTAACTAAATATTATGGAAAGATTTCTTAAGTCAACAGTAAAATGCCTACTACAACAACAAAGCTGTTTCGTGGGCATTAAGAGTTTAACATGAACCAAAAGACAAATTGCGATGATTATCAAGGACAAAAGAAAAAACGACTCCTCAAAGGAAGTCACTTATATTCGAATGAAAAAGTATAGCCAAAATTGCAAACGTGTATTGAATAGCCAAGAAACTTATTGCTAATCAAAAGAGCAGAAAAGATGATTGAAGAAGTATGTCCTTCTGAAGTAACAATAGCTGTCCAAGGGCTCTCAGTATTGGAAATATTTTTATGGTGATTGTTCCTTCATAAGTCAGACTTGGAGTTTTGTTCTTCTATACGTGACCTTGTGGGATCCAATGTTAGGAGCGGAAGTTATGTGGGCAAATTAGATTAATTAGGACTGATCAATTTTCGCATGAGGATAATGGCGACACGTGGGAAGAAAGGTTTTCCTGTAAGTAAAGCAATTTTAGTGGAGAATATAAAAGCTTTTGGAAAAGAAAAAAGAAAAAACCCATAATAGAAGGTCCCCCCCGCCCCCGATCGCCGCATCCTTTGAGGGGTGGGAAATTTTTTCCTCACAAGATTTTTCAGCCCATTGCAGGAATGCCTAATACAGATCTCGTGAAGTATGTCACGAAGGATTCCTGTTGCACAATCCAAAAAAAATCTTGACAAATGTAAGAGCTGCCATATAGGAGATATGAAGAACATCTCTAAAGAGTCAAAATATATATACTAGAAACAGAGAAGTAAAGAACTTTATATAAAAAAAAGTTATCTATACAGTTAATAAATTAGAAGAGCAGAGAAAGATGGTTAAAACTGAAGAGGCTTTGACAGAGAAGACGCCATAAAATCAATAGAATTTCAGTGAATGACTTGAGAAAGAAAAAGATTAAACATAGAAGTTAAGAGTTAAGCGAGCACGTTATAGAAACTTTATGGTGATCACAGTGGACGGTTATGTACACCTCTAGGCTATTAAATTGTCAAGCGTCGCTTTAATTTATTGGTTCCTTTATTGCTATTAAAGGTAAAACTGGTTTACTTGATGTAGGAAAGAAAATAAAAAAGGAGTGCGTTGAACGTGGATATGGGGAAGGTATAGGCCGATTTACTAAAAAAAAAAATTTTATTTTTAAATTCATCCATGATGAAAGAAAAGGAGACAAAGTATAAAATTTTCAATAATTTAATGTATGAACTGAGTAAATAGGCTGCAATAATGATTCAATAGGATATTATTATGCGCCAAAACAAACGAACAACTTCTGCGGTATCATCAACAGCATTGGTAAGGTCAAATTCAAAATCTTCAAAGAAAGTTTTAAGTTTGTTACTTCCATCTTCGCTTCCCTCGACCTTCCTCAGCGAAGAGCGTCATTGCAATATGATTGTTACTTCTACCCGTTCACCAGAGTGGGGGTCCTCCGCTTCCCCCTAACTGCTCGTACAGTGGGATCATATGTATTTAGTTGAGTGGTAAGTGCGAGAGGTCACACACCGGTGCTTGTTGCAGTGGATTTCTTAGTGGTCGTCAACCGGCGTTGTCCATAAGCCGACTCTATGTGCGGATTTACCACCGGAGGGTTTCAATAGACGGGAGGAAGGGAGTGGGAGCTTCAGCGCCGTGTTTCACGACATGGCACTGTGTACGCCCACACTCCTTGGCCCACTCTATATTGTCTGTTTGTTTTTTTTCTACGACTGATACTGATGGCGACTGTCCATGACGGTTTGAGATGCAGATTCAGCCATACGAGGCAGTGCGAGTTTGTCGGAGCCCTGAGGAGAGATCATACCGCACTCTGTGGATTTCCTTCACGTCGCGCACGCGCGCGCATTCATGGTATTGTGTATACGTATTCCAACGCGTCGTAACCGCTTTGGGTTGTGCCAGTTGTACAAGCAGAATTCCCAAGAGTTCAGCCTAAGTTGAGATTGAGGTGTCGTCGGGATGCAGACACCAACAACTTTTGAAGTTCTTTGGGCTTCCTCTCCATGAGCTGGTTCTCGGTAACGAACGGGCCGATGGAGAAGCCAAACAGGCGGCTGCATAACAACGGGGTGTCGTGTGCCCGAAATACCTTCCTCCAGCTGTGCGCCTGGGCCATTTCCTGCTACAGATTTCTCCCATCTCTTTGCGTCGGTGCGTCCCTCTCTGGCCTGGCAGTCAATGTTGGGCGGAGGATGCTGCCGTGGCGCCAAATCTCGGAATGTCAAACCCATCCCTTGGCCGGTGGGTCTTCATCTAGTAGGAGGGAGTCGCCTCCTGGAGGTGGGTCTGAGCTCGATTTGCGGTCTCTTGGTTCATTTTTGCTCCACCAGTTTGTCCTCTCAGCTGAGTCCGTTCATATCTTCTTTTGGTGTATTGCGTTGCCATCGTCGACCTGCTTAAGAAGACTAAGTCTTGCCTGACCGTGCTGAAACGTCTACTCGTTAGCATATCTTATCCCTCGAAATCAATCATCATTTTCGATAAGTGATTTGCGAATTTTTTGCCTGTCCTTGGAACTGGACTCCTTTTATAAGAATCTAACCATCTCAGCCTTGTGCCTCTTCATTCCGGTAGGGATTTCTCCCTGTCCGTTAGGTTTCCTAACAGGTATTAATTGTGCCTGGCATTCTTGTGTGCTCGGTGGAGAGTACCCTGAGATACATCCACTCATATAAAAATAATATTGATTAATTATTTATATTAAAGATTCATGTATTAATTTATTTATTAGTTATTAGTTTATTATCACTAATTATTAGTTATTATGTATTATTAATTAGGTTATTATGTATTATTATATTAGTTATTATTTTTGATATTGATTTGGAGTAATAAAGAATGATTGGGATAGCGGGGAAATATTTCATTTCTAAGTATTATTATTCGATTTGTATAGTATTATTATTAATGTATTATTATTATTATTAGTATTATTAATTATTTCTATTAGTTGGATTATTATTGTTATTAGGCATGTATTATTAGAATTGACTGTATTATTGCTAAGCTCATTGATTAGTTGAATTTATTTATTATGGATGTACCACATAATGTTTGTGGTGTAGCTGTAGTAAATTGTGAGTGATTCGTGGTTTTAGTTGTATATTTATTATTATTTATTATTGGATTATTCTATTATGGAAGTATTATTTTGTTTTAGTTGAGTTGGTTCCGTCCATGTAAATTTATATTGTATAAAAGTAAAATCGTAATTTTAATGTCAAATTTGAATCATGTTTTAGACCTGATGATGGCCAGTTGTTGATGAAGATGTTGTCAATGTCAGTTAATTTTTAGATTGTTCTGCGTGCCATACATGCTATTATGCTTCGTAATGAGGGAAGGTGTTGCACAGAAAGCCAATGTGATCATATTATATATATATATGATATACGGTATATATATGTATATGTATATATTATATAGTAATATAATATAACTATATTATATACCTAGTATATATATATATACTATATATATAACTAGATATATTATATGATATTTGGCAGTATAGGTAATATATAATATAAATAATCATATATATAGTGTATATACATTATGTGATATAGAATAACGTATACCATTAATATACGTTATTATATTTGTATATATAATATATAACGTATATAATAAAAAATATTATTATATAAAGTATATATAAAGTAAATATATGATATATAATTATATATGATATTATATATATGCCTACGTAATATATAATAGTTATAATATTGTGTTGCAATCACTGTGAGCGATATTTTTGTCGTATTGTTAGTATTTTACGCTCGTGTCTGCTTTAGACACATTTTTTCGGAATTTAAAACTGGACACACGTTTTAAGTAGTTTTATTGGACATAATTGTATTTGGACGGTTAAAAATTATTAATGAACATCAAATTAGAAACAACTATGGCACAGAAATAACTTCCAAATAATAAATATGTCTAATAAAACTACTTAAAAGTGTGTCCAGTTTAAATTCCGAAAAATGTTCTAACAGACACGAGATGAAAAAATTAACAAAAGAAAAAAATCGTCCTCAAGTGTGCAACAACAATTAAAAAGTTCTTCATCTTGCCCAGGCCAAGTTAACCTAAATAATATGGTATATGTATATATTATATTATATATATAGATCATATATATATATATACTATAAATAATATATATATAGTATTATAACGTATATAAGGATCATGATACTAAATATTATATATATATTACTACATATATAATTATAATTTATCAGAAATGATATAGTATACTATACTATATAATAGATATTATTTCTTTCTTTAGCTTTGCTTCAACACTTCCTCGTTGGTGCCCCAAGATATGGGGGATAAGGTGCCTGTACAAGGCATGCGGAAAAGAAAAGCAGTAGAGTAGAACATGACAATAGGCGGTCGTAAAAGAGATATGTTCCCAGCCTTGACCGCACCCACTTGTACCTATTATTTAGTGAGACGCTTCGTCACAGGACAGAGATTTCCACCCTAGTAGCATCAATGGGACCGCGACGGAGCCCTCACCTATGGTACAATCGTTGCAATTCATAAACAGGGCTTCATCCCCCGTGGCCCTAGGTGGACCACAACGCATCGCCGCTTCCATACCCAACCTTATCCGCCATTTCCTCGTGCCTACACGCACCTTTATTCTCGCGCTCATGCCAAAACTCATTCATTTCTCTCCCTCAGAACATTCGTTACACCGACTCAACCCACTTGTCTTCATCAGCTCACCAGCCGGCGGCTTCCCACACACTCTCGCACACTATAGCAATTCCGCTTGAACAAGCCGAGCTTTTCATTCAATCTTTCCACATACCCAAAACCGATCCTCCAACATACTTTGTTCATTTAGTTCTCTCAATTTACGCCCTGTTCTCAGTAACGCACACAATTATATATTTACGTGTAGTAGATGTGAGACCAGCGACATCGTCTAATAGTTATCATGGTTCCTCACGTTTAATTAATTCTTTCACACCATAGCATGCCCCCTAGTAGATTGGTGCATTCTCTGAACACGATTGAACTTTTAGATCTATACTCTTATTCCAGAACTATAGTCCTCACTACATACACATAACACAGGTAACGGACATACCTCTCAATGTAAGACTCTAGGCGCACTCTCAAGACTTAAGTGCCCGTTTACAGATTCACCAAGATTTAATTGCACCAAGCCAGGCTTGCCCTGCCATTACAAACGGAACTTCCTAACTACATGCTCTGCCAACATCCGTTCCCCTTCTCATCCAACACTATACCGCTTAATACTTTAACTCACAGACACTTGCTCAGCTGCTCATACAAACTAAGGCATAATTGCACACATGAAGACTGGGTCCTCACTCCAACACACCAGTAACCTTACTCGTAATACTCGTTTACTTAGACCCTCCTTTTTAACATAACCGCTGTCCCAAATCGTCTCCACCAATCCTCCTCAAACATCTCTTCAGACTCGCCACACAGAACTCAAATCATCCGCATACAATAGGTACGGCACCCTCCAGCATCCCTCTCCATTCGTCCATCATCTAACACCTTTCCTGCCATACCAACCTCGAATTCTTTCATAACCCCTCCATATACAACATGAATAACCAAAGAGACATAAAACACATCCCTGGTCTTACTCCCGCTATTAATCCTAAAACCAATCAGCATTGACACCATTTATTCTTACAGCCGCCTTATCGTCATACATACTTTTTGATTCCATTCAGAAGCGCTCACCACCAACACCATATATTCCTAATACCCTGCCAATAAAGGCTTCCCCTAATTACTCCTATCATGAGCCTGTTGTAAATTCCATAAAACCAATATTAATTTTATTCTTCTTCTCCCTGACTGTTTCTCAATCATTTGTTTCAATGTAAAGATTTAGATCCACACATCCTCTACCCACTCCTAAAGGCACCTTGTGTCTTCACCAATCAGGATTCCCTCAAGTCACATCGGCCGCAACATCTGTCGATAATCAACCAAAATACCCAATGCTCTATCAACAACACGGG
>JABUQX010076581.1:10000-23523 GCA_015478945.1 Trachelipus rathkii | reverse complement strand
AATATATGTCCAATTTCCAATTAGAAACATATTCACTTTTGGTGAATACGAAAAACTGCCCGTACAACAGTTAAAAGGTCTTTGAACCAACCATTCTCCATCTATCACTATCAATAGACTACGCGTTCACTTCAGTACTATTCAGCGCGATGGGAACTCTTATAAACAGTTTGAATCATGATCAAATCAAACACAAGTGCGTAGATCAGTCTCAATGTCCCTCATTATTAATCAGTTGCGGTTCGCAGATTGATCAAACTGACAAAATCTTTAGTCGAAACTCCGACAATAAATGGAACCACGCAACATCCACCAGGCAAGTGACGATATGGATTACCTGCCATCAATTATATAATATATATATATATATATATATATATATATATATATATATATATATATATATATATAATAGATTATATTATATAGAATACATATATATATAATAATTATTTATATTTTAAATATATAACATATAATAATATTTATATATTATAATGTTAGTAACTGCTGCTTGGGTCGGCGGTATATATATATATACTGATATAATATTATAATAATATATATATATAATAATTCCTATATATATATAATCAATATATATATATATATAATAATATAATAATAATTATATTATATATATATACTATATATACTATATATTACCATATAATATTAGTCAATATTATAGAGAAATAGTACGGCTATCGGAAAATTTTCGGTAATCAGGTATCAGGCAATAAAAAAAAAAATTGCGGAGGCCTTTTACATATCGGTATTGGACTAAAATTTCGGTATCGGTTTTGCTCACACTACTATATATATATATAATTATAATATATATTATATAATATATATTATATATATAATATATATATATATATATAATAATATATTAATTACGGAAATATATATATATATATATATATATAATATATATATATATATATACTATATATAGTATAATATAATATATACTATATATATATATATATATAATTATATATTATATACTATATATATATTATTATATATATATATATATATATAAATAACGTGTATGTATAGATGTGTGAGCAACTTCAATTCCAACTTTTCGCTGGAAAATAGATATCCTGATAAAATAGAAGAAACTCCCTCCGACAAAACAAAGAAAACTCCCTCCGACAAAAGAGAGATAGACATCCCTCCGACAACAATAGAGAAGGAAACTACCCTCCGACAAAAGAGAGAAACTTGCCCTCGACAAAAAAAGAGAAGAAACTCCCCTCCGACCAAATATAGAAACTCCCATCCGTACCAAAAGAGAAGAAATTCCCTCCGACAACAAAATGAGGAAAACTCCCTCTGACAAGAAGAAAAAACTCCCCTCCGACAAAAGAGAGAACTCCCTCTTGACAAAAAAGAGAGAAAACTCCCCCGACAACAAGAGAGAAACTCCCCTCCGAACAAAGAGAGAAACTCCCTCGAACAAAAGAAGAAACTCCTCCGACAAAGAGAGAAACTCCCTCCGACAAAGAAAGAACACTTCCCTCGACAAAACGAGAGAAACTCCCTCCCGACAAAACGCAAGAGAGAAACGTTTCCTCCGACATAAAGAGAGAAACTCCCTCCGACAAAAGATGAGAACTCCCTCCGACAAAGATTGAGAAACTCCCCCGACCAAAGAATGGAGGGAACTATCCTCCGACAATAAGAAAAGGAGAAACTCCCTCCGACAAAAGACAGGAAGAACTGCCCTCCGACAAAGAAGAGAAA
The DNA here is from genome assembly GCA_015478945.1 of Trachelipus rathkii. NCBI lineage: Eukaryota > Metazoa > Arthropoda > Malacostraca > Isopoda > Trachelipodidae > Trachelipus > Trachelipus rathkii. Next base: position 21,765 of record JABUQX010076581.1, on the reverse strand, counting down.
AACCTTCCCTCTAGACAAAGAGAGGAAAAACCCTCGACAAAACGAGAGAACTCCCTCCGACAAAAGAGAGAACTCCCTCCGACAAAAGAAGAGAAATCACTCCGACAAAAGACGAGAGAAGAAACTCCCTCGACAAGAGAGAAACTTCCTCCGACAAAAGAGAGAAAACTCCTCTGACAAAAGAGAGAACTCCCGCCGACAAAAAGGAAACTCCACATACCGCAAAGGAAAAAAACTCCCTCCGACAAAATAAAAGAAACTCCCTCGGACAAAAGAGAGAAAAACTCCCTCCGACCAAAAAAGAAGAAACTCCCTCCGAACAAAAAAGAGAGAAACTCCCTACCGACAAAACGAGAGGAAATTTCCCTCCGACAAAAGAGGAGAAACTCCCTACTGACAAATAAAAGTAGAAACTCCCTCAGACAAAAAGAGAGAAACTCCCTCCGACAAAAAAGATGAGAAAAACTCCTCGAAAAAGAGAGAGAAACTCCCTCCACAAAAGACGAACTTCCTCCGACAAAGAAAGAAACTCCCTCCGTCAAAAAGAGCGGAGAAAACTTCCTCCGACAAAGAGAGAAATCCCTCCGACAAAAGAGGAGAATCTCCGAAAAGAGAAAACTACCCTCCGCGAGAGAACTCCCTCCGACAAAAGAGACAGAACCTCCCTCCGACAAAAGAGGAGAAACTCCCTCCAGACAGAAAGAGAGAAACTTCCTCCGAACAAAAGAGAGAAACTCCTCCGACAAAGAGAAAGAAACTCCCTCCCGACAAAAGAAGAAAACTTCCCTCTGACAAAAGAGAAAAAAACTCCCTCCAACAAAAGAGAAACTCCCTCCGACAAAAGAGAGAAACTCCCTTCCACAAAAGAGAGAAAACTGGAGGGCGAAAAAAGAAAGAAACTCCCTCCGACAAAACAGACAAACAAATCAAGAATAGACACCCTGAAAAATAAAGAAACTCCCTCCGACAAAACAGATAAACCCCTCCGACAAAAGCGATAAACTCCCTCCGACCAAAGCACAGAAACTCCCTCCGAAAAATAAAGAAACTCCCTCCGACAAAACAGACAAACAAATCAAGAATAGACACCCTGAAAAATAAAGAAACTCCCTCCGACAAAACAGACAAACAAATCAGACAAAACATGCAAAAAAACTCCCTCCGACAAAAGAGAGAAACTCCCTCCGACAAAAGAGAAAAAAACTTCCCTCCGACAAAAAAGAGAGAAACCCCTAATGAAAGAAAGAAAACTCCCTCCGACAAAAGAGAGAAATCCCACTCGACAAAAGAGAAAACGTCCCTCAAACTCAATAGAAGAGTTCAAAAAGAGGAGAAGAACTCCCTATTTAGAAGAGCAAAACTACCCTGATAAAACAGAGAAACTCCCTCCGACAAAAGAGACAAGCAAACTCCCTCCGACAAAAAGAGAGAAACTCCCTCCGACAAAATAGAAAAACCCCTCGCGACCAAAGAGAGAAACTCCCTCCGACAAAAGAGAGAAACTCCCTCCGACAAAGAGAGAAACTCCCTCCGAAAAATAAAGAAACTCCCTCCGACAAAACAAGACAAACACCTAATCAAAGAATGAAGACACCCTCCGACAAAATAAAGAAACTCCCTCCGACAAAACGAGAGAAACTCCCCCCGACAAAAGAGAAAACCCCTCCGGACAAAAGAGAGAAACTCCTCCGACCAAAAGAGAGAAACTCCCTCCGACAAAAAGAAGAGAAGGGAAACTTCCTCCGACAAAAGCAGAGAAAACTCCCTCCGTCAAAAGAAGAGAAATCCCTCCGACAAAAAGAGAGGAAACTCCCTCCGACAAAAGAGAAAAACTCCTCCGACAAAAGATTAGAAAACTCCCTCGACAAAGAGAGAAACTCCCTCGACAAAGAGGAGAAAAAATCCCTCGACAAAAGAGAAAAGGAAACTCCCTCCGAGAAAAGAGAGAAAACTCCTTCCGACAAAAAGAGAGAAACTCCCTCGTCAAAAGAGAGAAACTCCTTCCGACAAAAGAGAGAAACGTCCCTCCGACAAAAGAGAGAAACTCCCTCCGACAAAGAGAGAAACTCCCCTCCGACAAGAAGAGAGAAAACTCCCTAAAACCGAACAAAAAGAGAGAAACTCCCTCCGACAAAAGAGAGAAAACCTTCCCCTCCGACAAAATAAAGAAACTCCATCCGACAAAACAAGAGAAACTCCCTCCAACAAAACAGACAAACAAATCAAGAATAAAACAAAGACACTTCCTCCGACAAAATAAAGAAACTCCCTCCGACTAAAACAAAGAAACTCCCTCCGACAAAACATGCAAAAAAAACTCTCCGACAAAACATGCAAAAAAACTCCCTCCGACAAAACATACAACCAAACTCAAACCAAATTAAGAAACAAATCCCTCCGTTCAAAAGAGAGATAGACACCCTGATAAAATAAGAGAAACTCCCTCGACAAAAGAGGAAAAAACTCCCTGCCGACAAAAGAGAGAAACCCCTCCGACAAAAGAGAGAAAACTCCCTCCGTCAAAAGAGATGAAACTCCCTCCGACAAAAGAGACAACCATACCTAAGACAAAAGAGAGGAAACTCCCTCCGACAAAAGAGACAACCCTTCTGTCAAAAAGAGAGAAACTCCCTCCGACAAAAGAGACAACTCCCTCCGACAAAAGAGAGAAAACTCCCTCCGAACAAAAGAGGAGGAAACTCCTTTCCGACAAAAGAGAGAAACTCCCTCCGACAAAAGAGAGAAACTCCCTCCGACAAAAAGAGAGAAAACTCCCTCCGAAAAAAGAGAGGAAACTCCCTCCGACCAAAAGAGAGAAACTCCCCTCCAACAAAAGAGAGGAAACTTCCCATCCAACAAAAGAGAGAAACTCCCTTCCTTCAAAAAGAAGAGAAACTCCCTCCGACTAAAGAGAGAAACTCCCTCCGACCAAATAGACAACCACAACCTGATAAACAGAGAAACTCCCTCCGACAAAACAGATAAAGCAGAGAAACTCCCTCCGACAAAACAGATAAAGCAGAGAAACTCCCTCCGACAAAACAGATAAAGCAGAGAAACTCCCTGAAAAATAAAGAAACTCCCTCCGACAAAACAGACAAAACTCCCTCCGACAAAAGAGACAACCCCGTGTAAAAGAGAAGGAAACTCCCTCTACAGGAGTGAACAAAACACCCTCCGACCAAAATAAAGAAACTCCCTCCGACAAAACAGACAAACAAATCAAGAATAGACACCCTGAAAAATAAAGAAACTCCCTCCGAACAAAACAGACAAAACTCACCCTCCGACAAAGAGAAAAACTGCCGCCCTTCCGGACAAAAGAGAAAACTCCCTCCACAAAAGAGAGGAAACTCCTCCGACAAAAGAGAGAAAACTCCCTCCGACAAAAGAGAAGAAAACTCCCTCCGACAAAAAGAGAAATCCTTCCGACAAAAGAGAGAAACTCCCTCTGTCAAAAGAGAGAAACGTCCCTCCGACAAAAGAGAGAAACTCCCTCCAACAAAAGAGAGAAAAACTCCCTTCCGACAAAAGAGAGAAACCCCACACAAAAGAGAGAAACTCCTCCGACAAAAAGAGAGAAACTCACTCGACAAAAGAGAGAAACTCCCTCCGACCAAACAAAGAGAAACTCCCTCGACAAAAATAGCACAATCTAAAATTCAAATAAACCAAATCATAAATCTCAACATTGAATAAACAATTCCAATCAGCATGAACAATAAATGTCACCCCACCTCTCAATTCTACGCTTAAACACTACACTATAAAACAACACAACAAAAGAACAAGAAAAACTGGCAACAGTGCACTCAAACACTACACTATAAACAACACACAAAAGAACAAGATAAAACCTCACAACACAGTACACTCAACAACTTTACACTAGAAAACCAAAGCACAACAAAAGTTATACCTGAACAATAAAAAAAATCCAACTGTCATATACACAGCCCCCACCAACACCACGAAACAATATGTAAAAAAAATAAAAATCCAGCTCTAAAAAATTAATCATATTTTGTTACACTACTCCAAAATTAGCCATAAACCTACGAATAACCTACACTGGTTTTGGACGTTGCTGAAGAAAGACGCTAAAATCTCATAAGAATCAATTATGGAAAATGACAAGGAAAGCGAAAAGAAAAAATCAATAGTAATTTGTCGATCCATTTAACTGAAGAAAATAAAGTTTCTTGCATGAAATGGTTGAATGTGAGTTATTCTTTTCCTTGGCTTTGTCATATTCGCGGACTTTAAAATAGAGTAACCCCATCCTTGAATAAGGCTCTGCTCGTGAGCGGTGGTGTACATAAAAGTATTTAAAAAATGGTTTCAAATGTTTGAGATACTCAAACACCATCGAAAACCTTCAAAAACTCACAAACAGAAAGTCCAGATAAAATCTCCAATATCCACCTCAAACATTGGAAGTCAAAGCCATAGACCCATTTCATTACTCTCTACGAATATCTAAAGTTCCCGAAAGGTTAACCCTGAACAGAATCTCCCCCTTTATCCCTCTTTCAGATACATAACATGGTTTCAGACAAAAAAACACTCCACCACCACACTACTTACAGTCTGGACACAACATCCTCAAAGCATAACCTACCACTCTCCCACCCTCTCCTAGTAGCAATATACATAAACAAAGCATTCGATAGTTCCACGTCACCTTTTAATAGACAAAGTATTAAACACAGAAATAAACATCAATAACAAGAAAATAATAGCAAATTCCTATCCGGTTACACCGCTAGGTTCATACAAACACACACCTCTCCAAAATATACGTTATATGACGGAGTTCCCCAAGGCAATTACAAGGACCCACACCCTCCAACGATACACGTTATATGACGGGATGTTCCCCAAGGCAACACAAGGACGCCACCACCTCTCCCAACATACACGTTATAGACAGAGTTCCCCAAGCCATACAAGGATGCCACCACCTCTGCCAACATACACGTTATATGGACGGAAGTTCCACCAAGGGTACAAGGACTCCAACACCCTCCAACATAACACGTGATATGACGGAGGTTCCCCCAAGGCAGACAAGGGACGCCAGCACCTCTCCAACATGACACGCTTTAATATGACGGGAGTTCCCCAAGCATACAAGGGACGACACACTTCTCGAAACATACACGTTATATGACGGAGTTCCCCAAGGCATACAAGAACGCCACACCTCTAGAACATACACGTTATATGACGGAGTTCCCCAAGGCCATACAAGACGACACACCTCATTGAACATACACTTATTATGAACAGAGTTCCCCAAGGCATATAAGGACGCCCACACCTCTCGGAACATTACACGTTATAATGACGGAGTCCCCTAAGGCGCCATTTATCACCAACACACTTTTTGTTGTAACGATTTTTATGTACGTTTTACCACAACAAACATCCCCCGCTATAAAAATCAGTAGTGTATTCAGACAATTTCTCAATCACATTCTCAGAAGCCTACCAATAAATACAGGAAAAATAATAAACCATTTGAACAATGGCTGTTCAACAAAACAAATGACAGCCTTTCCCCCAAAAATCATTTATCACCATACTTACACCTGACAAGTGAAGAAGTCTAAAAACAACAAAAGTTCTGCTCTCAAACAACGACTGCCTTCTTAATAAGCAACTCCATAATTCTTTGGCTTAGCTTTCAAACAGCATGACGATTCACCACCACGATTAAATAATTCCTCTAAAGTCACACATAAAACTGAATGCATATGGTTGAAGCACTAACTGAAAATTTTTTAGCCAAGCAACAAAGAGTCCCTAACAAAATTTACAGACAATATCGTCCATTAGACGTCAATCAAAACAAAGCTCTAAGAATGAATAACTGGGCTGTCTTCCGTCAAGTCCCAATCTATCACTTGAAAACCGCGAAACAAACAATTTTCCTATAGAGGCTATTACGAAATGAGTAGGCTGTCAATTTTACAGCAAAACACTCTCAAAGAAATAAAAAAAAGTCACACAAACCATGTTAATATATGCACACGCTTCCCCTGCCCCCAAACACGTTCTAATACCAAACACATAAAAAACACTCAATTAAGAGAAAGAACGATCTCTGAATATCAAAACACCACCATACTTCAAGAGCATCCACCCGAAATATCTAACAGCAAACAATCCTTGGACAGTCAACCTGAGTGATGCTGTCCCTCCCGTCTAACCTCTCGGGCCACCATCAATAATTCAGGAATGTAACATTCCTTTTCATAATGATCCTTCCCCCTGCTGTCAAAGATCGTCCCCCTCCCCAAACCAAACGAAGACACAGGACATCTCTTGCTAGACTACTAAGACTTAACGGACATCAGACGTAACTTTGATAAACTGCTTTTGACGGATTATTTGGCCTGGTCTGTGTGGTTGCACAATACCTCAATAATTGCCCACCAAGAAACTCGAGCGGCGGGCCTCCAAAGTATATAGTAATTATATAATAATATATATATATATTATATATATATATATATATATATATATATATATATATATATATATATAATATATATATAATATATAAATATATATATATATGGCCGTAAGGCAGGGGTGCAGGGGGGGCACTAGCCCCCCTATAAATCTTTGGCAAAAAATAATAAAGTTATGAACCTTATATGTTTGCCAGACGACGTTTTTAAGGGGTTAGTAGTAGAAAAACTGAAAAAAAAATACATCAATCGATAGATAATGAAGTAGTAATTACTAATTACTAACATATATTATTTTTTCTAAAGTTTTAATGTGTTTTCGTTTTCATATTAGCTTAAAGTCAACTAACTTTGTGCTTTTATACAGATGGATTCTTCTGACAATATTCTCCTCTGGAACTCTTCAGTATCCGAATAGCATTTGGCGGTTGCTAAAGCTGTCTGAGAATGTGTCACGCTACGAACATCCCGAACACGACCCCGAGAAGCCGTTACCTCGTTGAAGCAGATACTTACAGCAGCCTCAGTGAGAAAACATTAAGAAACACAATTGCAGAAAATTAAAAGAAATTTATTAAAAACTTCTGAGTAAAGACCATATATATTATATATATTATATAAATATAATATATATATATTACTAATATAATATATATATATAATAAATATATTAATGCTTATTGGTTTTGATTTATTATATATAAGATTACTTTTTTTTTTATTGTGTTTTTTAGTTTTAACCCTATATATAGTTTGATAAATATATATATATATATATATTGCTATATTTTATAGGTTTTATTAATGAAAGGGATGTATATACTAATTTTTTTTGGAGATTTTTTATTTTTTTTAATATATAAGTAGTATATTTATTGTATTTTGGTATTATTAATTATTATTTTTGATTTTATATTATAGAGTTAGCTTAGGTATAATTTAAGTTTGTTTATATTAGCCTTTATTGGATATTGTAATACGAATTTCAACTATCGTAATTATAGATTTTATTTATTTATATGTGTATCGTTATAATAATTTTATTGAGTTTTATTTTAATGAGTTTTATGCCTTATAATATTTTATTAGTCTTTTAAGGTTTATAGCTTATTTAAGCTCGGGGTTAGTTTTTGAGTAGTTTTTAGATTTAAGCTTTGGATCATGTCTGTTATCAGCTACCACTTCCATATACATATCGATTGCATGGATTCGAACATTTTTGTTTTATAAGAATTTTGCCTTATTGTTATTTCCTTACTATAACGTATTACTACTCGTATTAATTAATATTAACAAGTTCTCGTATGAAATAAAAGTAAAAAAATTGGAAAGAACACTTTATAATAATAATAGAGCTTCACAGTCACAAGAAAATAAATTACAATATTATGAAGCAAGTTATATATATATATATATATATATATATATATATATATATATATATATATATATATATATATATATATATATATATATATATATATATATATATATATATATATATATATATATATATATATATATATATATATATATATATAGCATAATTACAGAACGTGATCAGTAGAATTATCTCGAAAAGTATGACACTTACAGAAAAACCAATTACATATTTGGAATCAGAGTATAAAGCTTATTACCAATGAAATATCTCGAAAGTACGACACTTACAGAAAAACAATTTACATATTTGGAATCAGCGTATAAACATTATATGTAAAGATCGTTTATGATTTAACTATCGAACTGAGTAGACCGCATAGTAATCATGAGTCAGGTCTCCTCCGGCCTCTAGGTGGACGACAGGGGGACTTCGTCCCCTTTCCCCCAATGAGCCCCTAATGGAAATATGTTTCCTTTAACTTCAATTTTTGCTGCTCTAGGGTGTTCGTTAGTTTTAAATCATAAAACGACTTTACATATAATCAAGCTTTATACGCAATTCTAAGCTAATATGGTATTTTCTGCTCTGCACTTTCAGATTTTCTTTTTTACATTCTGGTAATAGACTTTGATTCCAAATATGTAATTCGTTTTTCTGTAAGTGTCGTACATAATCACATTCTGTAATTAATAGCCCTATTATATATATATATATAATTAACATATATATATATATATATATAACTTAATAATAATATATATATATATATATATATATATATATATATATATATATATATATATATATATATATATATATATATATATATATATATATATAGTATATATATATATATATATATATATATATATATATATATATATATATATATTACCTCACGCATATAATTGTTATAGTCTATTGTTGTTCCCTTGTTTATTAACAATTGTTTCTCACAGAAATGTATGGAAGTAAGTTCCTCACTCCAACAGTAAATAAACAGCAAAATTTTCTTAAGTTCCAATTTAGAAGATCTTAGCCACGTATCTTTTCTTATGGAAAGTGTAACTTTCCTACATGGGAAAACATTACATTTCCATACGTGTGCTCTTTTTTCTCGAAATGCAATTTCCATTTCATGAGCATTGTTACATAATTTAGTTTTTGGAATAATAATATATTTTTGGAAAAATTTAACTGCATCAGCTTCTGTTAAAATGTTGTGAAGCCATTCAAGATTATTTCATTGTTTCAGAACTTGTATAACTGTAAAAACAAAAATTTCACAATTTTGTCGCTAATAAAACTATTGTAATAAGTGAGCTTCATGCCTTTAAAAATATTAAAAAAACAAATCCCAATTATTTTTTAAATATTATTTAAATCTTACTTAACCAAACTTATAATTAGTAATTTAACCTCACTAAATTTATGTTATTAATTTATTTCACTTTCCATTTAACTAAACTTATATTAGTAATTTATTTCACTTCCAGTATTTTCAATAACTAACTAACTAATTAAAAAAAAAAAGTTCAATCTTTTAACACTATGAGCGTTGTTGTTCACTGTGTTCGATTTAGTAGGTTTTAAAATAAAATCGGCCTAAACTTAACTGGATGCTGGTAATCAACATGCGCCTAAGCTTTTGTATTTTTTAGTGTTTAAAATTATTAAAAAGTGTTTATTATATAATTAGTGTTCAATATATAACGGTGAAAATTTTCATTTTGTGCCACAGTGTATACTTATTTCTACAGTATTATTTTTTAAAATTATATTATTTTTAAGTATCAAAAATGTAATTTCTACCGGCCAGAAATTTTTTTTTCATGATCTAATAACTTCACAACTTTTATGTAAATTCATTATTGCTATTATTTTGTTGTTGTTATTTTTTATTATCAATTATTATATATATTTATATTTTTTATGTAGGTTTTTGCTTTGCTTTGTTTTGATTTACTCTTGTTTTGACCTTCTGATTTTAATTAACAATGAAAACTGTCCTGTGTATGTTTTTCCAATGTGGTCACAAACCACACACACACACACACACACACATATATATATATATATATATAAATATATATATATATATATATATATATATATATATATATATATATATATATATATATATATATATATATATATATATATTATATATATATATATATATATATATATATATATATATATATATAGGTGAAGGTTAACATAAAGGCAGGAAAAACTATAGACTTTTGAGAGAAGTTTATTTAGAATAAAAGTTTACTATCTTTATATAGAACCTAAAAATGAATGTATGTTTAAAAAAAATAGTAAAAAAAAAATTATAAAATTTAAAATGTTATTTTATTAAATTATAAGAAAATTTTAACAAGCCAAAAATAAAAAAAAAAATAAAAAATAAATAAAAAAAAAAACATCCTTCCTCGGAAGTCTCAGCAGGAACACTGAAACCAAATGTGAAATGAAGACAAATTCCTAAATTTATTTTTGTACTATTTTGATTGCTATTATTTTTCGTACTTAACATTCTTTCATTTTGAGTTTGTGACGTCACATGAAATCTTAAAAAAAAATGTTTTTTTAATGTTTTTAAGTTTTCGAACCACTATTTTATCTTCGAAATATATTAATTATGTTATTTTCTAAAGAACTGGTGAAATATAATTATAAAAACATTACAAAATTGCGAAATATAATTTCTATGTTATTATTCATTGTTGTGACGTCACTTGAAGATTATATATATATATATATATATATATATATATATATATATATATATATATATATATATATATATATATATATATATATATATATATATATATATATATATATATATATATATATATTTATTATTTATATATTTATATATATATCTTAATTTTTTTTAAACTAATGTGAACCCCAAGGGTATACCGCACCGATGGCATGAGTCGGGATCTCTCGGCCTTCCGGGGAACGACAGGGTAGGATTATTTTCTCCTTCCGTATTTGGTATTTGGTATTTGGTATTTGGTTCGCGGGGTTTCTCCACCCCCGACGGGGTATGGAAAACGTCCCCCCCCTCTGGTTTCCCCGTCGGCTCAAGCCCCCTACTTGACTTTTAAAATACTATATATATATATATATATATATATATATATATATATATATATATATATATAATAATAATATATATAATATATATATATATATATATATATATATATATATTACGGCCAAGTAGGGGGCTCGAGCCGACGAGGAACAGAGGTGGGGACGTTTTCCATACCCCGTCAGGGAGGGGCGGAGGGACCCTCCTAATCGATCAGTCTTCGATTCACGATCATAACTCTGACTCTTGTTTAACTTCCTCCTATATTTGAATTGCGGCATTACTTTAAATTGTATATTATATTCCATTCTCTTACCGTCCGCTCGAACATTGCATCACCTCTGTGTCCCTCCAACCACGCTGCAACTCTCCTTGGCGCCACTATTGCTCCTCAGACCACCGCAAAACGAAGTCGATCCCCCATCTCCTCAACACAGCATCCAAAGACATCCTTGTCTTTCTTTTTAACAACTCTTCCATCGAAGCTATGGGGATGCAGTACTCTTTCTCGCGTGACTCGCCGAAAGCCAAGAGCTGGGTCTCTACAAAAACTCTTCGCAGTTTTTCTTTCATTCCCGGAGAACCCTCCACCACTTCCACTTTCAGCAGCCACGAATCGCTGTCTCCTTCTCCGTGGAAAGGCTTGACGACAGCAGCAGCAATCCACAGTCCATTCCTTGTCTTACTGCAGCTTCTCTTGCTTCTCTTGCCTCTCTTGCCAGGATTTCTTGTAAGCTCAAAGACGACTCACTTCAGAAATATATTTAATAAGAATGGCAAACATAATAAT
>JABUQX010076581.1:0-5000 GCA_015478945.1 Trachelipus rathkii | reverse complement strand
ATTGATACTTCTTGTTTAAACTGCCATAAATACAGTTTATATATATAACATATATATATATATATCTCTATCATTCATATATATATATCATAACATATATATATATATACTCTCTATATATATATATATATATATATATCTCTATATATATATATTCCTCTATATATCTCTCTACCCATCTTATATATATATATCTATATATGTTTCTCTCTCATATATCTTCATATCTTATACATATATATATCTTTATATACTTATATATATATATCATATCTCTCTCTCTCTATATATATATACCTATATATCTATATATATATATATATATGTTATCTCATTCTGCACTTATGTCTTAATTAGTTCTATCTACATTTTGCACAAAGTTAAAAAATTTTCTATGGTCCAGTTGTATATATATATATATACTATATATATATATACCATATCTGCCTCTCTCTACTATACCTGCCTCATATATATATATATACTACTCATATATCTTTCTATCTGCCTCACCTATATTCGAAAGTTGTAATTCATGTTGAAGGTACCATTAGCTGAAGAAGACTGAGATGATCTTGGTAATTGAGCGTTGTCAAGGTAATTTAGCGTTTCGTCCGGTTGCTGGACTCCTCGGTGGTGTTGGCCCCTTCACCGGAGGCGCCGCAGAACTCCGGTATCGATCGTGGTCGACTCGCCACCTGGAAGGACGAGCCCGTCGCTGTCACATCAGTCCGGGTGTGCACACATTAAAGCTACTGAAACCGACCTCGCTCTTGCGCCACAGTTGGTGCACCTGCGGTGAAGCTTTAGTACAGGCGTTGGATGACCAAACGAGCAGCGCCAGCAAGCTTGAATTGATGTATGCCGCGAACGAACGGTGTGGTAAACAAACTCTGGCGAAATGTCTTACCACGGCGAACAACTTTGAGAAGATGGGATGCTGGCTGGTGTTCGTTGTGCCACTCCAATGGCACTAGTCACTCCGGTGGTCACCAATATGAAGGAGTTATGGTTGCTGTTGAAGATACCTTCATTGGCTGAGGCCCAGATGATGTTGAAGTGATAGCGTTGGCGTTGAACTGGCGTTTCGTCGGGGTCTGCTTTGGACTCCTCGATGGGTGAGGGTCACGGCCCCTTCACCAGACACCACAATATATATATATATATATATATATATATATATAACCATATATATATATATATACATATATATATATATATATATATATATATATATTTATATATATATGTAGTAGTAGCAGGTACAGTTTCAGAGAAAACTTCAGGAATGCGGGCTTTGCTCGTTCTTATCAGCATAGCTGATAAAGTATATTATAGGGGGTGAAAAGTCATGTTAATTTATTATTTTTTTATTTTATTTGTGTCATTATTATTATTATTATTATTATTATTATTATTATTATTATTATTATTATTATTATGTATTATTATTATTATTATTATTATTATTATTATTATTATTATCCATCATCATCATCATCATCGTCAAGATCAGCATCCTAATCATCTACGTAAGGTTATATATGTCATCATCATCATCATCATCATAATCCATCAGCATGATCATGTCATCAACATCATCTGCATTAAAGAATACATTTAGATACAGAGTAATGCAAGACCAATTTCTTGTGTATCATCATCATCATCATCATCATCATCATCATCATCATCATCATCATCATCATCATCATCATCATCATCATCATCATCATCATCTAATTATTATTATTATTATTATTATTATTATTATTATTATTATTATTATTATTATTATTATTATTATTATTATTATTATTATTATTATTATTATTATTATTATTATTATTATTAGTGAAGAGTGAGGATCGCGCAGGTGATCTCAATTTACAAGTGCTGATCGACTCCGGCTCCGACTCCGACTCCGACTCCGGCTCCGGCTCCGGTTCAGGGTTCGGTTTGGTTCAGACATCGGTTAGTGTTGATCTGACGATGGTGTTATTATTATTATTATTATTATTATTATTATTATTATTATTATTATTATTATTATTATTATTATTATTATTATTATTATTATTATTATTATTATTATTGATGTCAGTGCCAGCTATGGTTCTTAGGATGTTCGGCCGGCTCAAGCCTATGAAACCCGATAATATATCTACATGGGTTAGAGTTATCGTATCGGGTTAAAATTTCGGAGGGTTAGGTGGTGAGGTACCCTAATCGTGGCCGATGTTACATCCCCCTGGGTCCCACAGAGGGCCCGCTCAATAAAATCAGAAGTGTTCGTGGTGGTTTGGTTGGTGAGATGATTCAGGAGTTGGGTTTCACGGTAGTTGGTATTGGTTTACGGAGTTGAAACCGACACAGAATTGCTAGGCCGGGTGTTTTTACGCATACCTAAAACATTAAATCAGTGAACCAGTAAATCAAATACCCCTCCCTTCCCCTACCCCGTGCAACCCTAATCTATTGAGTGATGATCTATTGATCTGCTGTCACCTGTCATATTTCGAGTATCATTTTTAAGGGAATCATAACATAAAAATGTTCTTTTGTGCTAACCCCAAATATATGTTGACATAACAAAGTTTTCACGTAGTAATGCAACATAACGCAACCTGATGTAGAATATATATTATGTATCAAATCCACTTATACCTTAGACACGAATAAACAGTCGATATTAACAAAAGTATCATACTTAACAATAGGAAAGTAACTGACATTGCATACAGTCATTTTCCCTATTCAGACTTTCCAACATATCTCTAACATATCTTTGTTATTTTTACAGTAATAATTAACAAAAAATTTATCATAACTAACCTATTTATCATACTGACCAACTAATATATGCTAACATACCAAGTTTTCAAATCAATAAAGCTAACATATCTTAAGCTGAACTAAGAATATAACATACAACGAAGCCTAACATACCTTACGCTCGATTAAACTGCTAACATTAACAAAGTTTCACTACTTGCTACTTAGTAAGTACCTAACACGCATACCAGAGACTGAATAGGTACGGAGCTGATGAGTAAATATTCATTTAACAATCAGTATAGCGATGTGTTTGTTTATTTTAATTTTTCTTTAAAACTTTTGTTTTTAAAAAACTTTTTGTTATTTTTAAAAAACTTTTATTTAAAACTTTTTGTTTTTAAAAAACTTTTGTTTATTTTTAATTTTACTTTTTTAAAACTTTTTGTTTTTTAAAAAATTTTTTAATTTTTAATTTTATTTCTTTAAAACTTTTTGTTTTTACTAAAAATTTTACACTTTTCATGTTTATAACTTAACTTCACTTTTATATATGTATGTCCTGTTTCACTAGAGTTATTAGTACAAGTCGAGTTTTATACTTGGATCTTACGAGCAATTCGCTTCAGGATTGTACTTGTATTACATGTTTCACTAGACTTAGCAGATTCAAGTCGAGAAATTGTTCAAACTCCTCTCACTTTTCGAAACATTATGCAATACCTATGATTATTGTTTGGTTCGTTTTCGAAACATTATGCTATACATTTGATTCTTGCTTGTTATAGAGTCAACATAACAAATTTATTAAAAACATTTTATGTTTTTGCTAATCTCTTTATGTTTTATAACATTAACATAGTAATTTTTTGATCTATTAGGATAACAGCTAACATACCAAAGTTTTCCCTCGGTAGAGTTAAACTATGAACATAACATACTTAACACACAACAGCTGCATGAATAAACAGCCAGCACTAACATCTTAAACAACAAAGCGTACATAAGGGGACAGTAAAACAAGTTTTCAGTTGTATAACATATAATTCAATAAAAGAACATTAAATAAATGGACGATCCGTGCTTTTCATTTTTAATATATTAAACTCATGTGCCTAAAAAGCATTCAGAATTCTGTGTATCGAAGGTCAACTCCACGAAAGGATAAAGCGTAAGTGCTTCTGCGGCGCTAAACCATTTTTTTCTGCATATTTCGGTTCAACAGCACTCACTTTCGCTCACGCCAGAGAGAAGTAAACGTATCCTTGCTGATAGTTATTAACGCATTCCTGTTATAGGGTAAACCATATGTTTCAGTGTAAATATATTGGAGTACACCATGAGCTATATGGTCGTATCGGTATGTAGCATCTTTAAGATGAGATCTTAAGTCTGTTTTCTCATGACTGACAATTTATTGTATTTTCCAGATGACTGAACAATTAAACCCTATACGTACACGCATGAATGTGACAGCATCATTGGGTTTCAATAATTGCGTATATCAATACTTTTAACATTATCCAGATGCAATCGGCAGCATCTGTTCTATTTATAGCCTCTCAAGCTGTCACCTCTGATTTCATCAGGAGGCGATGCCTCAGATATTGTCCACTCATTTTAGCTTCCAACGCTGTCGATAATCAGCAGAATTCTTCAACCGATATATGATTAAGATTACCAACCTTGTACCTCCAATTGGAATACAGGTAATATATTGCTTTCCATTCGTTTTTAAATATAAATGACATCGTTGGGTATTACGAAGTTATAATCAAAGGGATGTATTTGAACGGAAATGAAGGTCATCCTTAACTTGCATGAAAAATGTTTGCTAAGGTAAATTCGTATGTATAAACAGATCTAAAAGGTAATGAGATTCTTTCTTTCGATCAATCAGAAGAAAGTAAACAAGTATATGACGAACGAACGAACCATATAGGTTCAAATAAGTCCATGTAGAGGCTTTATACCCTAATCGTTTTCTGTTCGTGTTTGTATTTTCATATTCAAGCTTTACATACGAATCATTTTCTGTACGTATTTGTATCTTCAAACCCAGGTCTTACGTACAATCCCGATCAATTCGTTTCACTTTTATATATGTATTTCCTGTTTCATTAGGTTATCAGATACAAGTTGAGAAATTGTTCAAACTCCTCGCGAAACATTATGCAATGAATATGATTCTTGTTTAACAGCGTTTTATTAAACCTAACATAAAA
>JABUQX010076580.1:32500-35000 GCA_015478945.1 Trachelipus rathkii | reverse complement strand
TTTGCTAGTTGCTAGGTAAGCATAAACTCGTTTTCCAATACCTGTGAAACACTCGAGGATGTTATTAATAATAATGCTTCTTTAAAATTAATTAACAAAATTCATTATGAAATGGCCAATAAAGATGAAAAGGGATCGTTATATCTGTTTTACAGCATCATAATTACTTACGTATTCTTACTAAATTTACATTTCAAATTGTAAAATTTATTCGCAATTACGTTTTACTCCTCAATTACAGTTTTATTGAGAGAGAGGAGAGAGAGAGAGAGGAGAGAAGAGGGAGGAGAGAAGAAGAGAGAGAGAGAGAGAGAGAAGAGAAGAGAGGAGAGAGAGAGGAGATATATTTAATATCTTATTTTAAATCTCTTGTTCACATATTTATATTTTATTCGATATACTTTTTCAATTGTTAATCGAAAACAACATATCTTTCCAATTTAAGACACGAAATTTCTAATCGACTTCTGTATAATATTTTGTCCATTTTAATATTTAAATTGCATGAGTAATAAAATTTACAAATTATGGAAAGAAGAATTTGAAATAATAAAAAGAAAAATTTTTCTCATTTAAAATCTGCAACACTAAATCCCATTTTCTTCATAATATTGACGAAAGAGAATAATAAAGATATTTTTTCAAGGTAATAATTTTGAGGGGAGATATATATCATTCTTCTACTCATTTGTAATAATAATAATATAATAATAAATAAATATAATAATAATAAATAATAATAATATATAATAAAAATTATAAATATTAATAATTCATTTTAAAAATCAAAATGAAAATAATAAAATGATAATAAAATTAATATAATAATAATATTCTTCGTCATTAATACTTATTAAAGACTAATATAAGAATAATATATAATGATAATAATAATAATAATAATAATAATAATAATAATAATAATAATAATAATAATAATAATAATAATAATAATAATAATAATAATAATAATAATAATAATAATAATAAATAATAATAATAATAAATAATAATAATAATAATAAAATAATAATAATAATAATAATAATAATAATGAATAATAATATAACAATATAATAATAAAATAATAATAATAATAATAATAATAATAATAATAATAATAATAATAATAATAATAATAATAATATAATAATAATAATAATAATAATAATAATAATAATAATAATAATAATAATAATAATAATAATAATAATAATAATAATAATAATAATAATAATAATAATAAAATTATGTTGAACCAATTATTCCTCAAAATAATTATAAATTATAAAGATCAAGAAGAAAGCGATGGGAGCACTAATTTTTTGCTTTAATGTATGAACATATTTTATGAGCATATGAACATATTGAACATATGAACATCTTCAATTGTTTATCTCGCCTAATATCATTTTCATCATTTTAATCAAAAACGTGTATGTGACAAATTTCGTTGCGTTTCTCATCTTATATTCTTAATTTTACAAAGCTCCTAAAATATATTTTCTATGATTTCCTATGAATAAAAGTATAATGTCAGCAAAAAAATCCCTTTCACGAATGGAGCACAATTTTCAGACATGAAACTAATATTCTGTCTTTCTTCTAAATATTCTATAATCATCATGCTATGGTGATGGTTCTATTTTTATTGCTTTATAAAGACGTAATCAAGATTTACTTGAAATGGATAGAAAACTGTCAAGAAGGTGAAGCTTAAATTCGTGCTTCAACGTTTCTTTTGACGGTTTAATGATATTTGATAAATTATACTATATATATATATATATATATATATATATATATATATATATATATATATATATATATATATATATATATATATATATATATATATATAAGTGAAATGCAATACCCTGCAATCAAATTTGTATTTGTAAATACCCCCTGATGTATTTTCACCATGCTGGGATTCGATCCGTGGACCCCTAGCGATGAACGTGCAAGTGTTTGGACCACTACTCTACGCGAGACAAAAGAAGAACGAGAATACTTCTTATCTGCCAAGAAGAGCATTACTACGTATTCCTCCCGCTCGCACTCGAATGTAGGGCAAAACAGGGTGCTGCGCATGGTGAATATTAATTACCAAAAACCGGGGGTTCATTATGGATAAGAGTGAAATGCAAATACCCTGCAATCAAATTGGTTATTTGTAAATACCCCCTGATGTTATTTTCACCATGGGGGAATTGCGATCCTGGGACCCTTAGCGATGAGCGTGCAAGTGTTTGACCACTACTCTACGACGAGACAAAAGAAGAATCCGTGAATACTTCTACTGTCCAAGAAGAGCATTACTACGTATTCCTTCCGCTCGCACTCGTCGTGGCGTAGTGGTCAAAAACTTGCACGCCATCTGCTAGGGTCCAGGATCGCATCCCAGCATTGGTGTGAAAAATACATCGGGGGTATTTACAAAATTATCTATTGATTGCAGGGTGTTGCATTTTTTCACTTATACATAATACCCCCCGGT
>JABUQX010076580.1:0-25000 GCA_015478945.1 Trachelipus rathkii | reverse complement strand
ATTCTATACCATCCAGTAATTATATGTATCTATCATAAAATATATAAAATATATATATACTATATAAATATATATATTAATACTGATATTTAATACTAATATATATATATATATATTATAGAGTATATATATATATAGTATATGATGCATATATAGATTAAATTTTTATATTACGTTTGTACGGGGTCTGAGGAATTTGTTTTTATAATGGTGTGGCGTCAATGCACTTGATTGGTTAATTTGTGTGATTAAAGTTGCGAATCTGCGTAATGAGAGGCAGAATTCTGGAGAATGATGTATGAGATCTTATGGTTTATGTTGAATATTGTACGTCGTTGTGAAGTCGTTAGTTTCACTAATCTATAACAAGAGGGGCAATAAGACAAGGGATTTAATATACCTTGGGAGATGTTTTGTTACAAGGTTGATTGTGTGCGGGAGGCTTTAAAGATATGTGTTTGTAAGGATGAGATGTATTAGGAAAAGAAGTGTAAGCCTAAGAGATTACTGGTAAGGGATTTTATGATAGTAGTGTGCGCGGTTATGATGGGCAGGTAAATAAGAGAAGGAAGTTAGGGGTAGAGCGGTAATGAGGGGGTTGTGAAAGGTTTTCAGTTTTAACTACACTAGCATTTCATACAGATTTAAGACAACGTTTAATATTATTCGGTTATTATTATATATATATATACTACTAATATATTATAATTATATTACTATATATATATGATATATATTAATATATATATATATATTATTTAATATATATATATATATATAGATTATATATACAAAAATAATATATAATAGTATAGTATAGTATAATAATATATATATATAGTATATATATACTATATATATATATAATATATTCTATCCCAGATAGCCAGGAAAGCTTGACGGTCAATCAGTCTGGACGTTTGAATTTTTTGCAAAACTTTAAGGTATTATAACATCTCGCTAAGGATTTCAGTTGATAGCATCAACATAAGTCCATTAGCTAACTAACATTCCAAAAAGTAACCTTTCCAAGACATACCCATATGATAACTACCATATAAATGAGTGTATAGGTAGCGTCCTCCGCATATAGTATAATTAGAATATATACGGTATCATTATATATCTATAACTATACTATTATCTATTAATATTATATATATCTCGATATTATATATATATATATATTTAACCGTTTATATATTATATTCATATATTAATATATAGTATATATATATTATTTTAATTATATTATAGCATATGCATATAAAACACCCATATTTAAGATATTTTACAACATATTAAGGACACTGACTTAAATGTTGCGCAACACGACTCCTTAGACGCAAATTAGACCCCTTTTCACTCTTACGAATTTCTTTCTGCCAAATACAAGAGCTCAAGTCGACTGACTAACAACTAATTTGAGTGTTGTTATGACGTTGGTTTATGTGCCTAAACGGGCCGTTTATGCTTGTCGTTATTTCAGGATACATGACTTTTTTGCGATCATGTTTGTCGGCTTGAATTCCAAAAATATTGCAGACCGCCATACCGTATCTTGAAGCCAGACCGTTATCCACTGAGGTCCTCAAGCTTACCATGATCTGTACCATCGGTTTGGCTTTCACTCGGTGTGTCAATTAGAGCGACAAGCCTTTTACCCGTAGTACCTAATGTATTATATAAGTCCCTTGTTTCATCATCGGACAATACCTGTACATCCCGTATCACGGGTCAAGGAGTGCGGTAGTAAGGGTTTTTTGGGGGTTACGAACTCGCTAAACATTGCTCATATTCGCTTCTATTGGGGAGATTATTTCGGCTATTAGCGCTATGAACAAAAGGTTATAGTATTGATATAATATAATCATGCTTACGTTCACTGAGTATAATACTACTAAATCTATATGACTATCAATACATATAATTCATTATACTGAGATTATATAAGTAACCCGTTGCTTTCTCACCAAATGTTACTATTTGGGGTCGATAGTCGGATATCGAGTGATATATATATATATATAATATACTAATATATAATACTTATATATATATAATATAGTTAATATATATATAGTGTAATATGTACATATATTAATATATATATAAGGGGGACTTATATGTACATTCCGTATTACTATATAGTATATTACATATCTTACATCTGTTTATCCAGTTGAAGCACAGCTTTCCTCTCTCTTACTTCCGTTCTGTCAGAACGGTACATGTCAGAGCGTCATATGCCCCGGCGATTACAGTCATGTTAATGTAGAAACTCCTAACTGTACGCACTATGTTCAACGTAAATTCTGAAGATACTAAGTTCTCACCTTTTCGTATATATACTTATGACGCGTACCTATACTTCTACTGCCATCTATAAATAAAAAGTATCATATTCACCTCTTTCCACTTCAATAAATAGACTTTGCACGTAGCAATATCAGACATACTAAAAACAGCATAGTATCTGACCGTCTGCCTCACCCCCCGTAGCCTGTATAATAGTATAGTAGAATCTACTTCATACTATAGCTATATGATATATATTCTATATAATATATATATATATATAATTATATATATATATAGATAATATATATATATATAAATATATTATATTATATATATATTAATATATATATATATAGTTATATATATTATATATATATATATCAATATACATGATATATATTATATAAATATGATAATATATATATAAATATATATTATATATATATATATATATATATATATATATATATATAAGTATATATATATATATTATTATTATATACATATTAATATTGCAGTATACATTAAGTATATATATATATATATGAGAAATACTATATACAATATATATATATATATATTTATAGCTAACTGGTTAGATATTTATGTACTTAACTAGAAAGGGCATTAAAGTAATCTGATAGTTACAGTATAATTATGCATATATTGTTATTATTTAACATGCAAACTGAAATGTTGTCTTTTCTTGACAACGAAGAGAATAATTCACCGACTTATATAATTCATCGATAACAATTCACCCACATACACAATTCATCGATAACAATTCACCCACATAAACAATTCATTGATAACAATTCATCGATAACAATTCGCTGACATACATAATTCATTTTATTGTATTTTTTTTATCCCATAATAACAACCTAACGTAATCCAACCCAACTTGTCTAACCTAACCTTACCTACCTCTAACATGACCAAATATAGCACAACCCACCTAACCTAACCTAACAAACCAATCAAAACTCAACAACTTCGGAAACTTTTCACTCAAACATGGAAAGGTAAACTTTGCTAAAGTTATATTTCAAAGTTAAGGTCAGTAACAGAAATTCCTGTAATCTTTCAAAACTTCCTTTTATTCAAATCTCGCGCAAATAAGATTGTACCGTTCCTAGGTAATCTTATTTATCAGTGAATCTCACTATCTGATGAAAAAAATATCTAAAAAACATCAGCACCAGCAAGCTATAATCAAATTGAACACAAATCAATATTTAAGATAGACAAATAACAGCCTTAACCAAAACACATAATCAAAATTACAACCCATCTACAACTAAGCATCCTACCTTCCGTGCAAAACCAAAACAACAAAGATGTGACAAGTGGACGATATATAATATAGCACATTAAACCCATCTCCACCACGAACTATCAAAATCCAACATCAATCACCCAAATTCAACAAAACAAACATCACCAACAACTGCCAAACACTTCCAAACAAATTCATAAACCACCATCTCACAAATAGAAGTATCGAAATCCTAATAAAATAAAAACAACCGCGACAACATTGAAACACCTAAAAATAGTAATATTTACCTCCAGTAAATCGAATTTATCTGAATCGGTCCATGAATACATCTCAAACTTCCACATTAAACACTTTAGGAATACCGCACTTAACTCATTAGCAACAGTTATCAAACAGTTTTTATACAACATTTTCAAATAATCTTAAATCACATTCCTTCCTCTGGAAAAAAGCAAGATTCATCCTAAAGTTAAAATACCAGTAAAAGGACCTCAAAACCCCATTTCCTATCAACCTAATTTTCATCATACTATCAACTCATTATGGTAACTCATGAAAAGCTCATACTAAATAAATAAAACACACACCCCCTAAACAAAAGTTCCAAGCGTGCTCTCCAACAAAACCACTCAATTCACAATCACAACAGCTTCTCACAATTAATATTTACAACCATAATTAGCGGGCTTAAAATTCTTAGCAGTACAAATACAAAACATCTTCATAGCAATCAAATAAACAAGGACTTTCAAACACAGCCCTACACATTTAAACACACAAACTATACAGAATCAATATACATCGCCCCACTACATTAAAACAAGGTATATCATACTTCCTACGGGAAGAACGGGCTAATACAAATAACAAGAAATCCATCGCACACTTAAACAATTAAAATGTGTACCTCAAACAAGCCAATCCATATCTCGGACACTCTCTTAACCTTATTCACAGTTCGATCCACAACAACTCAAGCAATATACACATTAAACATAACAACTACGCTGATCACATCACATATCTGACCACCACCAGATCTAAACGCAGCATCTCTTCTAACCAACCCAACAATACATTAACCAAATACAAACTTGCTACTGAAAAATAAATCGCATCACCAAACAAATCCTCTATCCCATTAATCATAAAAATCCCAAATCGGAATACAACCTTCATCTCCAGTAAAGATATCAGCTAATCATCACTATACAAAACCCAAATTCTAGAGTAACCTGACGCACACCACTTAAACTTTCCCAAACACAACATAAGTAACAGGAAATTAACATTCTAAGAACATAAGCGCATTGCAACAAAAATACAAATATTTATCCATCACATATAACAATTCGTCCCCATCACCAACTTAGCTACCAATATGGCGTTCAGTTATTAAGCCTAGGAAAAATAAAAAAACTCAAAAAACCAAAACAAGGCGCTTCAGAATTATAACCATCTATCCTACACACTTTACACGACGAACAAAGAGACACTATAGACATTACTCCTAAATTGATAGGACCTAAATATTACGCTAATCAATACCCAAACCCATTCACATTCCACTCTCTAACCACACCCATCACAAACTCAAACTTGAGTAAAGTTTATCATTTACAAATTAATCCAAAGCAACATCCAACCACCACCACAAAACAATTCATATTCAAAGCAAATAACATGAGAACGATAAAATACGAATAAACCAAAATATAATAGAGAATACGCCCAGAATAGCTCGATTTAACCATCATCTCTAACCAATTATCATCTTTATCCCATATTGATGGCACACCAAACTTGAACAGCAGCTTCGCTCCTGCGGCAGCGCAAGTCCAGGGTCCGGACGGGAGGTGACCAACTTCTAATATTCTATTATATATATTATTATATTATATAAAATATAGTATATATATAATATATAAAATATATATATATTAATATATAATTATATATATTAATGCTAGCAGGATTTCCTTTAGGGGCAAAGGATGATAATAATATATATAATATATTATAGTATATTTTTATTAATAATATGATATTTATTATATCATTTAAATTGTATATTATATATTAATTACTTATATTAATACTTAATATATATTATAATAATATATATAAAATAATATATTTAATATAATAATCATTATTATAATTTTGTTCTATCTAGTTTTTTATTATATATATTTATTAGTAGATATTGTTTTATCCTTATAGGTGACCGGTGATTAATATATATTAATAATATATATATATATATATTATATATAATATAATATATATAGATTATATTATAAGTAATATAATTATTATTATATTAATATATATAAAATTATGTCTCAAATTCAATGGGGGGGTAAATATCTTTTGCTGCCAAAATTTGATTATTTAATTTTGTGCACTGAATAAATCAACGAAGTAAGCTCGTGATATTAACTAGCTTGCCAGCCGCCAAATGAATATTATAGCATTGAATTATTCTTACGGGGAAATAAGTCAAATAGATCAGCTACTATAAGCAACAAAATAATGACTTAACACCCAATTATGAAACGAAACACAATTTAAACTAGAAAAAAATTATATACTATTATATTAATTAGATTTATACTTCATATATCTGTCGAACACAATCCAACAGAAGACTATTTGCCAGGATTCTATACTAATACTCTTAAAAAAAGTGTCTGGCAACATATAAGTAAATAATTACTCTAGTGCATATATATTCGGGATATATTTAAGGGGGTGCAAATGTCACCCAAGGTTTTGATGCCCAGTTCCTAGGAACCACTGTTTTAGATCATGAAGTACTCATAAGGTATTTATTTATATCTTTGCCACTGTAAAAATCATACATTGAGAGTTCATAATGAATGATTCTTAAAATGATATATATATATATATAATTGAGTATCATTTATGATTTTTGTATGCATTCTTTTGTAGTAGTTTTGTTTTAGGCTTGGCAAGGTATTTTTATCGTCTTATATGTTATATATTTATTTATTATATAATGTAACCTGATTAATAAAATATTATGAAGATAAATTTACTACAATTTAAATTACTAAAAAAAATAAATGAATTGACGTTTTTTAAAATATTTATCCATTGTTTATAGTTCGTAAAGAATATAATGAATTTGAGTAAAAATAACCTCAAGTAGTAATAACCATACTAATAATTTATTTGAAACATAATGAAAATCAATTTTACTTTACGCTCTTTTATAATTGTATAATTATTTATTATTAGATATATATAATTATTGTGATTTTTTATTATTAATTTTTATCTATATTATTATATTATAAATTATTGATATATTATTTTTGATATATTATATTAGTATAATAAAATATTTTATTAATTTTTACGATATTATTATTAATATTGTTAATTATTATTTATAGTAATTGACTATATCCATATATTATACGTTAATATTATTAAATCTTTTATAATTATAATTTATAATGCCAATATTTCTGCAACTTATTTAGGTCTTCTTCATAACCAAACTTATTTTATTATATAAAAGAGAGAGCATAAATGACTAACACAACTGTTAGTAAAGATTAGACTTATTAACTATTTAAGTATTCTATATGGGGATCATAAATCATCTGAATGATTAATAATTATTATCTCTTTCTTTTTATAGTCCAACAATTTAGGATATATATGCATCTGAATATTAAAATAAAAATGTTTCTAAAATATGTAATAAATAAATAAGTTATTAAAATAATGAAGAACGCACAATACACACCACCACAACACACACCACATCACAACACACGCACACGCACCACACACACCCACACCCAACACACACTCACACACCAATACACACACAACATACACACACACACACAACACACACACCACACACACACTCAACATAAAACATCCCACACACACACACACACACTACACAACAACCACACAACAACACACACCTACACAACACACACAACCTACACACACCACTAACACAACACAACACAACACACCACACCACACAAACACCACACACACACATTATTATATTATAAATAATATATATTATATATTATATATATATATATAATATAATATATCATATAATAGTATATATATATATTATATATATATAATATATACATAAGATATATAATAATAATATATATATATATATATATTTATATACGAAATTCATATCTTTATATTATTATTATTATAAGGAAAATAATTTTCTTTTTTTTTATAAACTTACTAGAGCGCACACAATTACAGGTGCGTTGGCAACGAATATTTTTCTGACATAGAGACAATAAAAACAAATGCACTGATTGCTAAATTTAAAAAGCGTACGAAGTTGAATTTACGTCGTCGCTATATCGAATACATTCGATATGAGATTTATATACGTATATATAAACTTAGAAATATATATATTTTTATATATATAATATAATAAATATATTATATATATAAGTATATATATAATATATACTATATAATATATAGTAATATAAGTATAAATATAATATATAGCTTATTTAAACTTATTTGGGTTCCATAGGCAAGTCGGGCGTGCCCTCATCTGCCCATACCGTAAGCCGCCGACTGACAGATGGCGGCTCGTGGTCAACAAATTCTTGATGTACAAACAAGTTTTATAATAATATTATAATTATAATTAAATATTAAATATTATACTAATATATATTATATAAAATATTATTAATATTAAAATATATTATAATACTAATATAGTATAAATATTTATATAATATTATATATTATATATATATATATTATATATATGTAGGTTTAATTATATTTTACGACTCCGTGAGTTTTGATTTTTGTTTTTTGTTTGAACAATTATCTACTATTATACTAAACAATGATTTCAAGTGGTAAGACTATTATTACAAAAGGTATCAATATTTTACTTAGTTTCTTGAATAATCTAGATTTATGTTCAAATATATTTTCAAATAATATATCAAACGTACGACGCTTACAGAAAAACAATACAATATTGAAAGTTAAGGAATTAAATTACATGAATGTAAAAAAATAAAAAAAAAAAAAAAAATAAAAAAAAAAAAAATTATAATATAGTATAGGGGCTCGAGCAGACTGGAGAACAGAGGGGACTTTTTCCCATAACCCACGAATAGCGAGGCGAGGAACCCCGCGACAACGCAACCCCTGAGGAGGGATAGTCCTACCTGGATTATCACCGGAAAGACCGAGAGACCTGACTCTGCCTATCTTTGCGGATTACTACCTTTGGTATCCTTAGTTTTTTGAAAACCCCCAAAAAAATAAAAACATTTTACTAGAAAATTTAATTTTTAAAAATTATTAAAAATTTAACTTTTGAAGCCAAGTCGGTTCACATTAATCAATTAGTATCATAATAGCCAATATGTTAAAAAAACATAAAAAAAAAAAACATAAAACTGACGGATCGTAAACCGAAAGTCTTAATAATTTTGAATCATGTCGTTACCACTGAAATTCATGTAATTCAAATATACAGTGAAATATTAAAAAACAAAAAACAAATTTCAAACGACGAAGATCGAATAATTTTATCCTACTATAATTTATATAATATATAAATTATATAATATATATATAAATATATAGATAGATATATATTTTATATATATATTAATAATAATTATTATAATATAACCTAATATTATTTAGATAATATATATATAATATTAAATATCTCATTTCTTTTCACATGTATATACATATAATATGTATGACGATCGAAAGTGGGTAAGATAAGATCGGTGGTCAACGATGAATTGTTAAAGGATTAAGCGGTAAAGGTTGTTATTTCTCCTTGTTAGTCAATTTTATTGGAGGGGTAATGACTAAGAATTCGTAAGTGAGATGAAATTTTAAGAAATTGAAATGTAGACTGACTTAGGGGGCCCACAATTATATGGGGATGATTGTCTGTGTGGCGAATTGAAGAACGTTTTGAGAGGATTGTAGAGAGAATTGGCAGGTGGTAAAGGAGGATGAAATAAACGTGGAAAGAGTAGTATATGTTCTGTGGAAGACACTCCCAGTTTAGTTATTTAGACTGAGCACTGAACAAATGTCTGAGTATTAATATAATAGGTATATGTTAATAGAGAAGGACGACGATGCAGAGTGTATTAAGAATGTGCATGGCAGGGAAGGGGCTGTGCAATATAAACGTTGTGAATGTAGGAAGTTAAGTGCTAGTGGTCTTACCAGAATGTTATTACCTTTTTTGTATAGTATTGGACTATGGCTGGCACTAAAGAATAGATTATAAAAGTTCAATGTTTCTGTAACATTGGGGTGTCTATGAAGAAGATTGAATAAAATGAGGAATGACTTTAGGATGGTTTGGGAAGAAAGGGGTAAATGAGGTAATAAATGAAAGTATGTGAGATGGTTTTTATAAGAAAGGTAATAATGATGATTGGTTGGTTAAGCGGATTATAATGGCGATTGTTGTGAACGACGGATGAGGAGACCCGAAGAAAAATATAAGCAGGGGGTAAACGAATGTTTGAAGGAGAAAATGTGACTTGGCTAGATAGCGAGAAAAATGGTGTAAGTTATAACAGGAGTGAAGGCGGGTTGGACGGGTATGGCTTGGCCACACTGCCAAGATAACCATACATGCTATAGTAGTAAAGGTGAAACTAAACGACCAAACGAATCGATCCAGATATTGTCGCTGAAATCTAAGAACCTAATACCGTTCAATTACCTTTTTAGATTATTCGGCACTTTTAGCATTTTAGCTATTTTTTAGGCTATAGCTCAATAATTAATGTCAAGATTCCCCACTCGAGATTGGATTTCCCAATTGAGCAGCCTGCACGTCGAGGCAAACTGAACGACTTTCGAAAATTTTATGGAAATTCCATTCATGTCCAGCCTGACTTCGGAAATATTCCATCATTATCACTCATTCCTTGAACGCCTTCTAATAAGCACAAGTTAGTATTTTCACTCGTAACCGTAATGTAGGTCTGAAGACCATCTTTTCGAAGTTTACCACCCAAAGCGGCGACGCACCCCCAAGGGCTTTTGTTTTAGAAGGTTTTAAGCAATAAGTATTCATTACCCTTATCCAATCGAATTATCGTGATCGATTACCCCCATATCAATTGTTAATAAATTTGATAAGAATCGTTTATATCTAACATCAAAGTATTAAGCGAATGAAAAATTAAAATTCACGATTAATCCATGTATTGGGGGTTTTGAGATGCAATGTTAGAACCTAACGCAACCCCAGATCATATCAGCGGGAAATATATCACTGGGGGAGTTATTCACGGAGGGTGTAGAAATATTTACCGTGTTAACTTTCTCCTTATCGATCGATAAACAAAGCGAAGTTTATTATTAATACAATTAAAAAAAACTAATTAATAATAATTTAATTAATTAAGTAATCAAGTCAACTGTAATAAATTAGGTTGAAAATATTTAATAAAATAGATAACATATAGGTATCATTATAACCGTAGATGCCCCGCACGCACAGGTTACGATACCCCAGCGTCCCCCCCTCAATAGGGCGACCATCCCCCCTAAAATTAAATTATCGTAGGAAGCTGAAATTTGGAGGCTACTAACTCATAAAGTATTCTAAATTATCTAGGCATTCCAGAGTTGGAAAAGATTAGTCGGATTCGGCATTTCGGAGTTCAGGGAATTCACCTCCCCGGAGGATCCCCTCTGAAAAAGAGAACATGCAGGATCAAAACAGAGGAAAAGAAAGAATGACAGAAAAATGAAAGGTATCAGAAGAAAGAGTGGAGAAGATCGCAGTAAGGGAGTCGGAGTGGGCTCGGCACGGTGGCTGGAGCCGGATCAGTGCTAATTAATTAAAATTCTTTTAGTGGACTATTTATATCAGAAAATATTTATATGAACCTATAGTCTGTGAACAATACTTAAGTCTATAAGGTGTCTGGGACCCCAGATCGGAAGGGACATGCCGACTGGTGAAAAAAAATGCAGAGAATGCATTATCACCCTCATCACGCTGAGTGTGTGCTGGTGTGAAAAGGAAAGAGATTAGGAGAGAGGACGAAGAAGAGGTAGATAGGAAGTTGCACTCGCCCGGAGCTGGACGATCTGTGCTAAGTTATAAATATCTTTAGTCCCAATTTATATCAAAAATGTTTATACGTTGTAATCTCGAATATGGAGATGCTAATTTCGTAAGGGTGTTGAAACCCCCAACGGAGGAACGTCCGATCTGGGAGAAAATGCGATCGAATTGCTAAAAACCGATGGAAGAAAGAAGAAGAAAGGATAAAAAGGAGTGCGAGAAGGAGACAGGATGGGTACGCAACCGTTGCTGGAGTCGTGCGTACAAGAATAGTAAATGCGTTTATTTAATAATGCCGTTTTAGGTATCTACATGTACTGCGTCATTGATATGATATGAATCTAACCCGAGGTCTAAATGTTGAAGCGAAATTATATTTTGAGGCAAGTGAATAGTTTTTTTTTTCCTTCTTCTTTTTCTCCATTTGATTTTTTTCCATTTTTTAAAAAAACGGTCTATTATTTTAATATATTATTTTTTTTTTTTTGTTGATTTGCTAATGTTGAGATGGATTTCAAACTATATTTTTTACAGTTTATTTTATATTTATACTTGGTACTTTTTTACATAGTTTTATTTAATTATACTTCGATGTTTAACATTTTTTTATCTTATTCTTTTTATTTAATTTATTTTCTAACTATTTTTTAACAAGTTTTATTTTACATATTATTATTATTATTAACTGTTTATTTAATTTTATTCAATTTATTTTCATAATTTTTTTTCTTATATCTTATGTAGTCTAAGTTGTGTTTATTTTTTAAGTCACACACTTAAATTGGTCGACTACTTCATTATAGGAATAATATTTACATTAACTTTGTTTATTGTTGTATTAATTTCTAAAATTTTACTTAATTTATTTTTCGAACTTATTTTCAAATTATTTAGTATATTGTTTCCCTTAAAAATTATTGTTTTACTAAAAATTATTCTTTTATGTTTATAGCTAAGTAGATTTTGCATTTAACATACACTCAATACACGTAAATCAGATAAATCAATAACCACCCACCCACCCTCCTCCCTTACTATCATCCGTGATCTTGATCAATTATCATTATCTATATCTACTGATTTCAATATCATTGCTATAACTACACAAAAGCTTTTATCTTTTGTTTGTTTGCTTTAACATTATGATTTTTAGCTATTTTATTCTTTTATGTTTTATAACTTAAAAAAATGCATTCTAACATCTTACAATACCCTAAACCTCAAGTATAAAATATCAGACTAATCGTTACAATCAAAACCAAATCCCACCCAGACCTCCTACTC
Source organism: Trachelipus rathkii (assembly GCA_015478945.1). Lineage (NCBI taxonomy): Eukaryota > Metazoa > Arthropoda > Malacostraca > Isopoda > Trachelipodidae > Trachelipus > Trachelipus rathkii. The sequence goes on along the minus strand of JABUQX010076580.1, from coordinate 11,996 downwards.
TTACTCGATGATAATAATAAGATTGATCGCCATCTTACAATTAACTAGAACACCATAAAGCTACAGCACTCTCAATTCAATATTGACTCAAGTCATGTTTTTTTTATTATTATTCTAAAGCTTTTATACTTTTTAATGTTTGTTCTTTTTAAAGATTTTGTATGGTGTTTACGATGAACTATTTTATACTGGAAGTAATACATTTGCAGTTTTACAATACATACTAATAAAAGTACTACAAAATACATAAATGAGTCTCACCACCCTCTACCATCCATGACTATTGATTCTATTACTCTATTATTCAATCATATTAGAAGTATCTTTTTGTATAACACTACACAAAATAAATTCATTGGCTGTTAGTTTTTGTATGTTGAAAAGTCGCGTTTGTTCATTGTACTGCATATGTTATAGCGTTGTGTGTCTTGTTATTTGTTTTTGTTGTTGTTGTGTTCGTTGTTGTTGTTGTTTTGTTGTTATATATATCAAACGTTCAAGTTTAAATGAAAATATACAACACCTTTTTAAACATATCTCTAATTTTTTCTTAAATGTTATTGAATAATAAACAAAATATATTCATCCGCCTAACGAATCCAACTTCATACCAGGATAATAAATTAAGTTTCAATTCACTGTGTCAACCCCCCCCCATTCAAGCTTACACTTACAACGCACAATATATTTCATTTATCGAACATTATTATTATATTTGTATTATTAATTAATTATTATAATTTATTGATTATTATTTTTTATTTTATTATTTTATCATTTATTATATCATTAGCTATTATTATTATCATTATTATTATATTAATTATTATTATTTATTATTATAATTATTAATTATTATTATCTATTATTCTATATATATCATATTATTAATTTTAATTTCATCATAAGATCCAACAATACCAATAACGGCTTGAAGATCACTTTGACAGAGTGCTTCGCTAAATGTCTTTTAAGTATATGTTCTCTAAAGACACCTAAACCATTTACGCAATTTTTAGTCACGCTCAAGAGGTCAACCAATACACGAAAATGATTGCATTTGCTAACCATCACGGTCAGCCAATAAAATTCGAGGAGCTTTTAATCTTAAAATCTTTTAAACATGAGAAGGGTGACGAAATTTATTACTTTGTTCCCCTTCTGTCCTTAGAACACATTATGTTTTTATTAAACATATTTATATATTATATTAATTATTATTATTTATATTTATTTTCGCCATTAATTATTTTTTTTTATTATTATAGTATTTTTAATTCATGATTTATTTTGTACAATTTATTATAACTTATTTCTTTATATTATTATTTTTTTTTATTTATATTATTAATATTATATTATTATTATTATATTATTATATATATATCAACTATTATCTAGCTATACTATATATTATAATATATATAATATTTATATATTATTAATATATATATATACTATATATTTAATAATAATATATATATATATACTAAATATATCTATTTAACTATATAATAATATTATATAAATATATATATTATATTTAATAATATAATATATCAGCAGGTGAAACAACATGCATACAACACACACACAACACACACAACACCAACACTACACACACACACACACTACGAAAACATACGCTAATAGTTAACACGACTGAAAATTTTTACTTATCTATTTTTAGGCTCGAGCCTTTCAAAATATTCAAACAACGAAGAACTGGAATAATGATTTATGTAGTTTATAAATAAATCTGTTATGTTTATTTACATGGTATTATTCATGTATTAGTTCACATGAGTAGAACGTGTAACATTTCAGCATAACGCAATAAAGGTTGATATCTTAAATGAGAGAAAGTATGGAAATTAATGCTGGTACAAGAAGATTTTGATAAACGCTTATCAGCTGTATGTTGCATCATCTTTGTCCCGGATACAATACTTACACCTCCATATTCCACGGGTTGAAAAATTGTGTAAGAAAACTTATAGTCATAACCACCTCTCTGCTAACTCCCGTGTAAATTAGCATTTGGATTCTGTGATTCGTCGCATATCAATCCTTTTTATCGAGTAGTCATTAGATAAAGCTAGGCAAGTAGCTAGCTATAAATGTGTTAAATTATATAACAATTTAGTGTATTCTTTACTAAATAAAAGATGCATTAAAGCTTTTATATTTAAACAAAAAAATCTATATTACCAAGTACTAAAATTCAAATTATTATTATTATAGTATCGTTTGTTTCGTTCTTCAGGGGAAAGATTTTAGGCATTACGATATATTCTATATTTCCATCTGCAGTTCTTATCCTAACAGCATAAGACTTTGGTCCATTACACACAAAGGAATCACCGTAGGGCCCAGGACCATGATCTGCTATTTCATCTGTTAGTTCACTAAAAAGTTTCTCTGTTTCAGGAAACGTCATCTTTGTCTCCAGCGACAAAAATACAGCGAAGTACTGATATACGCAGTACAACGCCCTTTGGTTTACTTTTGTAAGGTAACTCAATATAATATATACGGTCGAATATGTCCAGTTGTAAATGCACCAATAGAATCATTTGTAGCAGTTAGCACGAGTCGTTCGCCTAGCGCATTCTTTACAAACTGTCAAAAACATATTTTACTGACCTATTGGAATAACGCAAGGGACTTCAATATCGCTTTGGTTTATTAGTTCACATACTATGTCGATGAAATAATCCCACACTACCAACTACTCCCGTAAAAGAGTTTCAAAAATATCACAACACAAGAGAATGAGACACAAAGGACAGCCAACTCACGAACAAATTAACAATATTTACATTCTAAGCACAAGAACAAAACCAACTAATTTCTTTGGAAAGACGGAAAAACTCTTTTAAGTTTTTCCTCGAAATCTGGATCATCCTCCGTGAATATTATTTGGTAGACCTAGATGCCTCTGTCTTTATTATTAGGAAGTGGGTTCACATATTCTTCAAATAAAAACTCCTTCTCTTTAAACGTCCAAACCTCAAATATTTTAAGTATTTCGTAACCCATTTCTATCGCCAATTGAATTTCAGATGTTGTGTATACACCTTCAATGGCTCCTTCATTCTCATCATAATTGCATTTTGAGCTATTATCTTTAACACATTTTATGCAGAAGTGGAAATATTATGTTTATTTTTTGTTCGTTCAGAGAGGTATCAGGAATTATCTAAGTCTTAGGAGGAAGAATATCTATTAAGCTGTAGACCGAAATATTTGTCGTTGGGTCATTCTGAATGAGTTCACAATTCTGTACTTATATCCAACCTATTAGTTTTTTCTCGGGGACCCACAATGTATTCATTCCGATTTCTGTTACAATAAAGATAAATGATGTATAGTACTAAATACACATGATCTTCGCTTTAGTATGGAGGATAGTAATTTACAAGGGTTCAGTACACTCACAAGCATATGAAATCATCAATTATGAGCCCCTGTAATTAACACATCGTTGCTAAGACGTTGAAGATATATTCACTAATGCTTATATTTTTATCTGGTATGATTAGGATCTTGAATAATTTCTTCTTTTGCACTTTCCAGATTATTCACATTCCCACAACACGCTATGACATTTAACCCGGAACTTCTTTCATATCTATCTTTCTTGTGGTATCATCCGTGAGATTGTAGCGAATCACACAGCCGGATAACGCTATGCAGCGTACCCTTTATTCTTTATTACAGCCTTTTATGACTCAATGCCTCTGCACCCAACCACTGGTTAATAGGAACAGCATTTTGTTTTATCGTCTATTTTACATAACCGAACCCATCAGGGTAAAGACAACTTTCTCTAATTTTGATAACCACTTTCTCTTTCACCTTTTCGTTTGCATTGCCTCTATGCTTGTAATGATGTTTCATTTGTTCTTGATACAAGAGCCAGCGGAATTTGAGTCTTATGTGAAAGTGTCTTTAGGTTCTCTTTCGACCATAGAGATAGTATATTTTTGTTCCAGCTAATAAACGACCATTTTTATTAAAGTGATATAACATAAAGATGCAATTGTTGTGTTTTTATCTAGACAATCTATATCAGATATTCTTTAACTGAAAGTATACCTTCTATAATCTTCTGGCTCAGAAAGCATTTTGCTATAGTGGATACTTTAACATGCTTTGGCACAAAGTATCTTTCAGCTATTATACTTCATAAATATTGCTATCTTGTATGCCTATACAACAGCTTGATTATAGTACTCTTCATAATTCTTGTCTTCAAATTTGTTGACGTATTATTTTTCCTACTATCGTAAGAATTTCTTCATTCTGAATAACCCTTTACTAATCAAAGTGCTTTTCATTTTCAAAAATGTATAGGGAAAGAAACCCCTTGGAATTGTCTTTTTCACAGACACACCCATGCATTTGGCAAGCTTTTCCAATTGCACATGGTGTAAATAAATAATGTATCCCTCGAAGACTATATTTCCATTTCTGACCCATGAAATGATTCTTATTGACCTCTTTTTTATGAGGACTGATTGCTGATAGAATATTGAGCTGGGGTGCGGTCACATTAAAACTTGCAGCGTATACGAACTGCATGATTCAAATTTACCCACATTATGTGCTTCCACTAAATTACGTTGTGATATTAGGGTATTTTACTTGAATAAAGCCATTAGAAAATCAAATGAGAATTTTCCATTTAACCTTTTTCAGCCTCCAATTTAAATGTTCTTGTTTTGTTCTTGCAATGTGAACAATACTTGCTCCCTTCTTCTATCGTCATCTACATCACATATCATACTGGCTTACCAGTAAATAAGGACTCCATTCTATTATTCTTCTTCCTTTATCATCATAACCTTTAATCTTCCTGTTATTGTCTCGAATATTCGGTCGAAGTAACTATGTATTTAAACCCACCGATCAGTATCTTCTTATCATCCTTCTTCCTTGTTTTTCTTTTCTTCAATGTAGCATATATTATATTCGTCTTCTCTGAGGGTTCGTATGTTGCCTTTACCAATGTTTCAAAATGTTTTTAGTGCCAATCGTGTTTTATAGTCGTCAAATCTCTATTTGCTCAAGACAGAGTGTACAAATCTTAATTTTTCTTACACTTGTTATTATCTTGGTTGGTGTTTTTTAAAACAGAATGCATTATAAATTCACGATTACATTCTTAATGCCTCATGGGAAATTATACCATCGTGGCTGCTGAATGAACCTATACAACTTATCACTCAGACACTGTCTACATCCTAATGTTCACAATCTAATTTGTGTGTGATATTATTACTATTGAACCAGTATAGCAATAGGAGCAAGCAAAAGATGCCATTCATATACGCCTTATGCTTTTTAGATTTCTTTCAAACCATAACTTTGATTCCTATATTTAATAGCATAGTAATGAATTTACTCCATCATGGACCTATAATTGTATAAAGGGATCGTCCTCATGTTCTCATTAGAGGGGTATATAAAGTCTACTTTACTCCGTACCTCACAGGGACAAAATACGACTATACGCATCTTTCGACAAATTCTCGATTATTTCAAAAGTCTGTTACTATGAAAAGAATCATATATATTCATCATCACCCACATTCTCTTAGCTAATGTTTTTGCGCTTTCTCGACTTCGGTATATGTACATGAAATGTTTAACCCTCTACAACATCTCACAAGCTATTTCCTAAACAAGAACAAACGCCATTTGAAAGAAACAGCTACAGCTCCGTTCTCTAGATGAACTTTACTAAAGTAACAATATTTTGAAAAAACTAAGACTTTTGAGACTTCCGTTTTACAGTCTTTACCTTTTCCTTTTGCTATCAATAGAACACGTAGCTGCTATCTTTGATTTTGTAACGCGGTTGCCTGTGTCACATGATTTGGAACGAACCCTTCCAAGCGTCTACACTCATCTCTTTCACCCGCAATATTGTCTAAATATCTCTGATAACTATGGTTGACCATAATATTTCGGCAAGTGAACTCGGTCATCGCCAAAAGTGAAATTGATTCCAACCCTCATACGTTACTAATCACTATTCTAAGCTTTTAAATACAGCATCAAAACACTTCTAGACTAACAACCATTCGAATGACGCTTCCAAATCCTCTTGCTTCCATGAAGAAGTGTTCATAACTAAAACAAGCTAACCTTTACTTCATATGTTTATGACGTTTCTCTCAGAGATGTGCTTAGTCTTTTTATAAGTGGTCTATCCTCTACTTACATTAGCAGCATTCATCCTTGAAGGACGTAGCCTAGGAAATTTAAAGCTCATTACTTATTTATGATTCATTAGACAATAAGGTAAGTTTGCGGCAATTAGGCTTCTCTGTCAGTAATATATTAGTACATAACATTAAGTATTTCATCATTCCATATATATAAAATATATCACACATAACAACAGCGCAAACAATACCACTTTCTTTAATAGATGCGTCCGATAAACGATACGAAGAGGCTTTTATACGCAGTGATATGGCTATATATTCATCACGTTTCTGGCAAAAGAATCACCTTTTTTTAGTACATTATGTTATAAGATCATGTACCCTCTATTGTTATTACATAATTAATTTAATTGACTTTAACGATTATTAACATATTTATCAGATGTATATACAAGGTTAAATTTTTAAATGAGAAGAAAAAAGCTTACTTCGCGTTAGAAAAGTATTATTTTGAAAATCTTCATGTGATAGACTTATTAAAAAAAACGTTGAATAATGATACTACAGAAGTCTAAGAATGTGTCTTAAAGTGTTGATCGTGTAAGAGCTCTGCATTATGAAGCCCCAATCGAGTGCTCACGTCGAATAGCTATATATAACTTCAGCTCCCCAATTCTATGCAGCTGTACCCAAATCCACCTCCGTAATATGATGCGCCCATTGCCAAACCTACAAGTTGCTTTAATAAATACTAAATAATAATTTCAGAATCATAAGAAATGTGGTTTTCTTAAAGTGAGTTGATCGTAAGTGATGTGGTGTGTGCTGTGATGTGTGGTGCTGTGTGTGCGAAACTGTGTGGTGCATGTGTGGTGTGTGTCTGTGTGATATGCATGTGTAGTTTGTATTTTCACTATATAATATTAAATAATATTATCTGATTATAATAATAATAATAATAATAAATAATAATAATAATTAATAATATTAGATAATAAATAATATCATAATAAATAATAATAATAATAACATAATAATTAATAATAATAAATTAAACTTACCAACTTTTCTGAAATCAGTCGAATTTTACAACTTAAGAGCATGAACAGAGACAAGCCCGACACCGCCGCCACCTAGTCAGCGGATATAAACACGTGCGAGATTCGAGAATTTCATTGGCTGTCCTAATCATCAGCAAATAACAGTATCTCTGATTGGTTACTCTTTGAGCGTTACTAAAATTTGCAGTAAATGATTTAGCGTGTCATGGTAGAGAAATTAAAAGTTTACCTAACCCAATATTTAGTCTGGGTAACCTGCAGGCAAAGGATTCGCACGCGTTATTGTATTGTGAGCAATTCTATGTGAAATATAATAATGATAATAAATAATAATAATAATATAAATAATAATAATTAAATAATAATCAATAATAACTAAACAATAATAATAATAATAATAATAATTAATAAATCGGAATAATTATAAATAATATTATTGTCCCAGGTGTGTATTAGTTAAATTGACGATTGTCATCGCTGACCTTCAGCTGGATCAAGTGAAACTTCTCAATTATTAGGTACCTGGTTAAGAATGATGCTGTTACTATGTTCAAGTTAGATGCGTAGATGCTTGAGTATTATTTTGTCTTAGATTACTTCAATATTACAATGATTAATGTAAAAATAGATATGTTGTAGCAAAAAGTGTTAAATTTACGCGTAAAGTCACCGACAGAGATTTCTAATAAAACAACAACAACGCACAACAACAACACAACAACAACAACAACAACAACTAACAACAAACAACAAACAACAACAACAAACAACACAACAACAACAACAACAACCAACAACAACTCATTTCAACAACTGCAACAAATGCAAACAACAAACGCGGACAATTCAACAACAACAACTACAGCATAAGAATTTATTTTTGTTATGTTTCATACAAAGATCTTATAATGATGCACTTGATATCCAATACGATCAAATAGGATAAATAGCATCATGGATGCGAGATAGCGAGCGGTGCTGCGAGGCAGTTTTTTTTGGATTAATCTGATTATACTGATATTACCTGATTATCTAGCGGTATGTAAAAATGCACAATTTTTGAAGTTATAAACATAAAAATAAATAAAATGTTTTAGTAAAACAAAATATTTAAGAAAACAAAAACATTAAAAAGATATAAAGAAAGAATTATGTTATACAAAATATGACTTGAATCAAATAGATCAAATAGATCCAAATGAGACATCAATAATCATAGAAAGGGCATAGCGAGGTTGGTACGTGGTGTTTAGATTAAACTGATTTACGATTTACTGATTTGAGGTATGTAAAAATGCAAAAGTTTTTTAGTGTTAAAAATAAAAGAATAAATAGTTTATTAAAAACAAAATGTCTTAAACAAAACAAACAAAACAAAAATAAATAAAAAAGTTTTTTTGTTACTTTATACAAAATAGACTTGAATCAATAGATCATAGATCAATAGCATCAATAGTCATCAGAGATCACAGATCGGACAGCAAAAGGCTGTTAGGAGAGGTGGGAGTGGAGTGTTTGATTTAACTTGATTTACTCGGCTTTAAAGTTAATGTAATAATAGCAAACTGTAATAGCCGATCCAACCTGAAAATAATAAATTTTTATGTAACAAAACCAAAAAATTTTAAAGATAACAAAACAAAAAAAATAAATAAATAAATTTGAAAATAAAGTTCGAAAAAATTAACCATTAAAGTAAAAATTTTTAAATAATTAAAATAAAAAATTAAACAAAAGAGATAGAATGTTAAAATAAAAACTTAAAAAAAAAGTTAGAAAATAAAATTGAATAAAATAGAAACAAAAATTAAACACAAAGTGTAAATGAAAAATAACAACTTGTAAAAAAAAAGCAAAAAAATCATAAAATAAAACTTGATTAAAAATCATAAACTCAAAAAATTCAAAACACCAAAGTATAAAAGTAAAAATAAAACTTGTAAAACAAATAGTATAGAAAAAAAATTAAATAAAAAAAAAATTAAAATACAAAAAAATAACACAAAGTTAAAATGATAAAATAAAACTTATTTAAAAAATAGTAACACAAAGTATAAATGTAAAATAAAACTTGCTTAATAAAAAATAGTTAGAAAATAAATGAATTAAAAACAAACAAAAAAATACTATATATCAATATTATATAAAAGAAAATGGAGATTTGAAAATATAAAATGTCAGTCTTCAACATTTCAAAAAACTCGGGCTAACTTTGCATGATGCAATGCAAATGACGACAATGTACATGTTAGAACAAAAGCAGTTTATGCTGCTATGTATTATTAAACGGATAGTTTACTAACTCAGGATACCGCACGACTCCAGCATCACTAAAAAGAAAGGGTGCGAGTACCAACTCGTCTCCTTTCACACTCTTGCTTCATCCTTCCTTATTCCTTTCTTCCTCTGTTTTGCATTCCATGCATTTTTTCCAGTCGACCCCCTCGGTTGGTTCCCAACACCCTATTACGAAACTTATAACAAATCCTACATATTCGAGACATACACAACCTTATAATATCATATATTCTGAATATAAAATTAGTGGGTACTAAAAGACTAATATTAAATCTTAGCACCGCAACCCGCTCCAGCTCCCAGTGCATCCAACTCCCTCACCCTCCTTTTCTCGTTCCTCTTCTCCACTCTTTCCTTCTCCTGAATCCTCCTTCTTCCTCATCCTCTTTCTTCTTCTGTTTGCATTCCTTGCCATTTTTTTTTCGTCGGAGACCCCCTCCGTTAGAGGGCCAAGACACCCTTTAACGAACTAATATGAACCGTTCAATTTTCAAAATCTACAGTTCAATAACATCATATTTTGATATAAAATATGGAAATAAAGAATATTTATGTGTCCTAATATCATAATAAGTCTCCAGCAACCAGGTGCCAAATGCCAACTCCGACTCCTCTGACTCCGACTCCTTCTCCAACTCTTTCCTCCTCTGACTCCTCCTTCCTCCTTTCTGTCATCTCCTTTCTTCTTTCCTCTGTTTTGCATTCCATGCATTTTCTTCTTTTTTCAAGGGGGGACCCCCCTCCGGGGGGGGAATTCCCTGCAAACTCCGAATCCGAATCACGACTCGAAATCCTTTCCACCTACCGAATCCTTCTAGACCCAGCCTCCAAATTCAGCCTTCTACGATCAATTAAATTTTTAGGGCACGGCTGTGCCCCCTACGCTTAAGGTGGGACGCAGGATACGTAATCCGATGTACGGTGCCGGCGCCACTTATACGGTATTAATAATATATTTATATATATTATAATTCTATTTATTTATTTTTATTTATTTTTATTTTTTTTATGTATTAATTAATTAATTTATAACATTAATTTAATCAATTAAATAATAATTATTATTAATTTATTAAATTAATTTTAGTCATTATTATGTTATCGAAAAAAAAGCTTCGCTGTTTTTTCCGTCGATAATAAGGGAGAAATTACACGTAATTAACTACCCCCACGGTGAATAATTAACTTCTCCCCACGATGATTAAACTCCCGCGATATCGAATCTGTTCGGTAGGCTTTAAGTGGCCTCCAAAACCCTTACTTAACTATACCCTTCGACTGAATTTTACATAAATTTCTTTCGATTATATTTTTTAGTGTTAAAAGCCAACCAGATCACGTAGAAAGACGATTTAAACATTGAATTGAGGGTAAAAAGACTATAAAAATCGATTGGAACACCATCAAAAAAGATCTACCGACTCATTTAAAACCGTTACTAGGAACACAAAAAAGCCTCCTATGGGGGCTCCCCCCTTTTGGGGGTAATAACCTCTGTAAAACGGTTTCAGACCTTAAATCGTACTCACGAACCTTACCAAAATCCCCTAAAACTCTATCGACTCCCGTATCAAACCTACACACAATCTCAGATCGACTAACAATAAGATAAGGAAATTAACCCCCAAGTCAGCTGACCGACCCATGCACTGGAATAATTCCAAAAACCATACATTACGAAAATCTAGAGTTCAACAAACAATTTAAGCACAATACCATGACAGTGCCAGGGCTAATTCTCCCAACTCGAGCGAAAATCACCCCAAATCCACACTCCGGAAAATCTGGCACAAGATAATGAGCCTGAAATTATACGGAACAAGCCTAGAAAAAAATTAAGCAAAAATGCTAAAAAGTGCCATAAGAATGACTTAGGAACCAAGTTTTAACGATTGGTGCAGATTTAGTCGTCAAACATCTGCCAAATGCTAAAAAAAAGAGCAAAATTTCTAAAAAAATAGTAAAAATAAGAAAACACAGTACACAAAATGCGCCAAAATTAACGGAAAATTAGGGTGCAAAACCTTTAGCACAAATCTGGCATATCGTTAGTTTGGCCGGTTAGTTGTCCCGCCCCTTACTACTGAACGATCTACTATAGTGAAGCCGATATCCATCGCATGTCATCCAATGAACTAGGTGATTTTCTGACCGGATGCGCATTACCTCACTAATTAAATAGTACTGCAGGGGGCGTGTAAAGCTGGTTTCTTTTTGAATTATATCAGTTCTTCTACTGCTTTTCTTTTCGATGCTCGTCACGCACCTCCTTAATCCAATTCTTGGGAAATAGAAGAAGAATGAAGAAAGAAAGATATATAATATAATATAATATAATTAATATATATATAATATTATATATATAATATATACTATTAATTAATATATATTTATATATAATATATATATATAAATATACATATACAAATATAATAATACTAATCTCTCTTCTTTTGTG